>JBANCZ010001848.1:0-18830 GCA_037040025.1 Sphaerogastrella javana | reverse complement strand
CAAGACTGTGGGTGAAAACGCAGAGAGAAAAAAGCGAAAAGCCAGCCACAAAAAAATAGACATACACACACACAAACAAAAACATACACACACACACACACACACACACACACACACACACACATACACACTCAACACACACGTACAGGCGTATGGCTAACTGAAACCCAGCCAACACACCACCACCGCCACCGCCAACCACCGACACCACCACCACCACCACCACCACCACCACTACCACTACCAACAAAAGCAGCAACAACAACAACAAGGAGCAGAAGGATATGCTGCCACCGACGCCGCCATTGCCATCGAAAAGGCTTTCAATGGTAGACGCAGACATTTCGGGCAACGTCGCAGCTACCGTCACGACGAGCGTCCAACGAGTGTCCGTCCGTTTGTCTGTCTGTCTGTCGGTCCTTCTGTCCTTCTGTACGTTTGTCCCTCTGTCATTTTTCATGTGCTTGTTGTTGTTGTTGCCTGTGGGCCGTGGGCCGTGGGCCGTGGCCCATGTCCGTTGTCCTGTTGCCACGGCGGACAGCAATGGCGATGCTCGACGGTCGACGCTCGGTGTCCGATGCCCGGTGCTCGATGTTTGATGGTTGTATTTGCGTTTGCTTTTACGGTTGCCTTTGCGATGGGCTAACATGCCACATGCCACATGCCACACACACATACTGCCACACCCCCGAACATAGCTCGGTCAAACAGAACTGGCAGTCGCTCTGTGGGCGTTAGGTTTGTACAGAGGGTTGATTTTTCGCCATTACTGTAACAATTTTGATCAATGGCCCTATTTGGTCCGCTGTCCGCCAAAACGAGACCAATACAGATACCAATACCAATGCCAATGCCCAATACTAAAACCCAAACCAATCCCAACTTAAACCCCTCCCCCGACACAAGTAACTGAACTCAACTGAACTGAACCCAACCGAACCGAACCGAATCGAACCCCAAATAAAAAAAAAAGAAAGAAAAGGAAAACCAAAGCCATGCCAATCCCAACGAGGCCTCGCCGTTCTTATATTCATTCGCATGTTTTGGCGTTTTTGGGTAGCAGCGGCCTTTGTCCTTTTTTTACAGCCTATACCCTGTACATTGTGGCTAAAGAGATCAGTTTGAATATAATCGGATACTGAGTTTCGAATAAGTTGGCTTAATTTCAATTTGAAGTCGTTTGAAAGAGTTCCCCTACTTTCTTGGTTTGATATAATGATATAATAGCAGATTTAAGTATGGTAGACATAAGATTTACAGACTATTTATATCTATAACTTGTATAAGAGACCAGAAGAGTTAAAGTTAACGAAAGTTCTATTAAACAAAACCCAATGATTTTATTTTAATACAATTTTGTGGGGATAGACTAAGTATACCTATATGTTAATAATAAATTTTAAATAATAATCAAAGATCGCAAAAATATTTAAGGTGGAATAGTTAAACGGAAACTCCATTAAAAAATATTAAGTTATATGCTTTAATATTATCCAATATTTTTTGTTTACAATTTTCAATATAATTAATAAAGAATATCATCCGATAAATTTAAATTTATAAATCTGAAGAATAAACCAAATTTATAAATATGAAAGATTTATATGGAAATAACAAACATACAATGTAAAGGGTAATTCATAGTCGTTCATACTTTATGCTTATTTATGTTTGTTTGTTTTTTTGCTGTTGTTTGTTGTTGTTGTTGTTGTTGTTTATGTTTATTTTATTATTTATTTTTGCCGCGTTTGCTGCTTTTGCTCGACGCGTGACTGTTATTATTTGTGCTTTGGCCTTACGACCACACTCACACACGCACTTCGATGGAAAGGGGTGGTGGGAGGGTTGTGGGCATGGTACACCCGCACATATGTGCGGCCACAGGGCATGACAACATTTTGGGCTAATCGAAGTTAACCCTTGGCTGCCTTTGACAATTTTTTATGCATGGCTCCCATTTGCCATTCAATTCGATTCGATTCCTTTTCGATTCCTAGTTATTCCCGTTCCTGTTCCTCTTCCGATTCCTATTCCTATTCCTATTCCTATTCCCTTATATGTTGTTGTTGTTGCTGTTGTCCATTAAATTTACGACATTGAACGCAGTCGGGCAAACAAACAAACAAACAAACAAACAAACAAATCGACACATAGACAAACAAACAAAGCAACACACAAACAAACACACAAACAAAACACAAGGGCAAACATTTTTATAAAGTCGCCGAAGACGCCAATAACAAGGGCACCCCAACACCCTGGCATGGACCCTGTACACTTGGGGACCACAGACCGAATGCCTGAGACTGGCTAACTGGGTACTTGGATATTTGAATACTTGAATACTTATATACTCAGATACTCGGCTATTCGGATACTGGAATACTCGTTTATTTGGGTAGTGAGACACATGTTTGCGGGCATTTATGCAAAGTCACCCAATGTGGGATTTTAGAATGTTGCGAATACGCATCTTGGTCCGTGTAGCGGGGGACTGAGTGCTGGGAATTGCGAGTGGAATTGGAATTCGGAATGGAATTGAAACTGGAATTGGAATCGGAATTAAAATGAGCACGGTTCTTGGCGAATTGTACATATGTGCTCCCACAAAAATAACTATATTAAAGGTATTTAAATGAACATATAGAATGAGGAGACTAAAGAGAGAAGAGACATCAAATTGAAGAAAGTAGAAGAATGATACTCATGAATGAATTGAATAGAGTATAAATGACATACAATATAGTGAATATGGAAAAATTACAGATTATAGAGATCATGATGAAGTTATTTTAACTGGAATTGTTTGTAGTCATTCGATAGTTTCTCACCTGGAAATGTATAAAGATCGAATTGTTTGAGAGCCTGCATAGTTTGGGTTTTAATTAAACAAGTGGGTGCTCTATGAATATCAGGTTTAATTATCAACGCCTCTATGTCTCTTTATATCCATAAAACTGGGACAGATGTTTTTGTATATTACCAGCATAATACGCCAGGTATATAGTATTACCGAATCTGGAGAACAAGGTGTAAATTAAATGAATGCCAAATCAAAAGCCAAACTGTGGTCAATAACAAAAGAGAGGGAGAGAAAGGGAGAGAGTGAGAGAGAGAGAGAGAGAGAGAGAGAGAGAGAGAGAGAGAGAGAGAGAGAAATAGAAGGAGAGAGAGAGAGAGAGGGCGATACATAGGTAGGGATAGAGTGAGAGCCTGTTCAAGCTGATATTATCCATGCTTTTGCTCAGGTTTGCATATGCGGAAAATACGCAGATGTTGCTAAAGCAACTTTGTTATAAACTTATACACACACACACACACTCTCTCACATACACATACACACACACACACACATTTGTATGTGTGTAAGGCATAGGCCTGTTATGTCCTGTCTGTGCGTTAACTTCTTCCATTCGAATTATATGAAAAAATTGGACTCGCTCTCGCGATCTCATATGACGAAACGGGACATGCAAACTACAAAGGACCAACAACAGCAACAACAAAAGCTGTGTCTGTCTGTCTGTCTCTGTCTGTCTGACTCTGTGTGTGTGTGTGTGTGTGTGTGCCGCCAGATTGCCGCTAGGTAAGAGGTAAGAGTATGGATAAAAGTGCACACAAAATCAACGCCGCTCCTCGTTCGTTGTATCTCTCGTGGCGTGTGTCCTGTGCGTATTCCTCCAGAACCTTTCATTTCATTTTTTTTTAGGTCTGTGTATATTTTTTTGTTGCTGTTTTTTTTCTTTTTTTTGCATATCGGATGCCTGTACGGGGCATGGTAGCAATGGAACGGGCCAAAAGGGGTGCCGTGACAGAGGGGGTTGAATCATCATTTGAATAATTCGACATTTGCGGCTGCCTGGACGCGTTGTACTGTTCATCATGTTCGTCCTGTTCTACCTTGACTGGGCCTTTCCACCTTTTCCACCTTTTGCAGCTTTCCACGCGCTACGCCAGCCGCGCATCGAATGACGAAAATTTCGTAATAAATAAATAATCCTTTCCGTATGGAAAAACTATGCCAGGCCCACGTGGCAGTCTCTCTATCTCTCTTTGTGTGTGTGTGTGTGTTGAGCGGGAAAATTTGCTCGCAATTTGAAATTATGGTATGCAGAAAAAAGGAGGCCATGCAAATGCAGAGCCCGCATACAGTAACAGGGTGTACATGTCCTAAGGCGTGTGTGAGTGTGTGTGTGAGGCTGGGTGTGAGTGTGTGTGTTCGACAGGGGCATTCGGGGTGGACCACAGCGGATTTTGCAACATCAAAGCAACACCTGGCCAACATTGAACATTGGAAGAAGCAATCGAATTCGATTCGATTCAAATATTTGCCACAACTTTAAAAGCGACTCAATATTGAATACATTTGAGTACTCGCATTCAAAGCAATCTGCAGACATATCAACTTGAAGTCAGTTACCTGTACAGTTCGGAAAACTCTATTGAAGAGAGTTTGACAGTACTATGCGAATTATCTACCCTTGATTATTGACATTTTCTTTGCAATTTAGGACACATCGAAGTCGTTTAAAAAAAATCTTTAGATTCTCTTTAGAAAAACCAAATAGTAAAGAGTCTTATTTGGTGATTTAGCACCTTTAAAATTTAATTTAATTTAATACAATAACGCACCCACATTTAAATACAATACGTAGTATTTTTAATATACTCATAGAATAATGTTTAGATCTTTCTATTTTATATTATTTCTTAAATATAATTTTCTCATTGATAATCAAATCTACAAGGCCTTCAAGTTCCACTTACTTTAGAAGAATTTAAATTATTTCGTAAGATAATGAAAAATGTTGTGTCTTCTTTTCAGAGAGGTTAAAATTGAATTCAAGATATTGCCTTTCTTTGAAAATTTGCGTGTTTATTTTAATTTTTACAGTTTCGAAAGTAGAGATTCATTCGTAGTTAGTAGTAGTTATAGTACATCCAATGGAAAATTGAATAACAAACTTAAAGCTATACATTCAATATTATTTTATTTTCTTTTTGATTTTCTATTTGTATATACAGTCTCGTTTTTCTCAGTGTAATAAGTGACATGGCCATCATTCAATAATTTTCAAAACATTTTTCAATATAAGTTCGGTTCAGTTTAGTTCAGTTTGTTGCATCAACCCTTGGTGGTTGAAGAAGTGCAAAATAAATTTGCCTGTTGGATATTTGCAGACTTAAAATTTTTTTTTTTTGCAGCCGCAGATCCTCCGATGACTACCCTCTAAGCCCCTTAACCCTTTTTCCATTTTACAATATTTTCAATTTTGCTCTTTCCCATTTTCAATTTTGCAATGTGACGGAAAATGCACAAATCAAATGGAAAACAACAAAAAAATGGCATCCGAAGAGCATAAACCATAAATCCGCGAACTGCGTACAGTTATCCCTCCACTCAGCTGTGCACTATCTGATGCGATTCGATGCGATGTGCCGTGATTCGATTTGGATTCAACTCATTAACCACTTGACTAATTGCCCCTAACGGTGTGTCGAGGCAATAATCTAACCTTTTGACCAAAAAATGCAACCGTAAAATATATATATTTCTACATATATATGTAACGAAAGATCGCCTCGGGTTGACAGTTCAACAATGAGAGATCATATGGATAATTGGGATTCACTGAGAGAACTTTCCTGTATGATATGCATTGCACCTTGGAGTGTTCCCATTCCGAGCGGCAACCCATTGTCTAATTTATCCAATTTATTGCCGGCTTTACACCTATAAAGCGCCGCAAAAGTTTTGCCAGCATTCAGCATCCAGCAACAACAACTGGAACAAACAGGAATTGCAACAACAACCTAATTTTCACACGCACTTTGAACCTTTGCAGCATTCGACCAGAGGTCCAGCATCCCCTAAATCCGAATGAACTACCAAAAAAACCGAACAAACGAACCCATACCCATAGCGAAATCCCCTAAGCATGATCTAATGCTCTCGCATATATTTTGGTGTAAAAAACTCCGTTTTCGTCATTAAACTGCTAACAGGATGTCGACACACAATATCATATCATATAATGCACATAATTGTAGCGGCAGCAGCATCACTCAATTGGCTCATTGCCGGCACAAAGTCAAGGACCCTTGAAATGATCCCAAAACACCAACAAAAAACGAGAGAGAGACAGAGAGAGAGAGAGAGAGATGAAAAAAAAACATTTCTCATTGTTGTTGTTGCCTTTTTGTTTTCATTTATTATTTCTCTCATTTTCCAGGTTTTTTTGTCCGCTTTTTTTTGGTGTTTTGTTGCTCATAAATTGCCGCTAAATGGCTCAAAGCCACACCGAGGGAGGGAGCGGGGCAGAGGCTGTTCCTGTCATTGGTTTGTTTAGGGTTTGATGTGTCAATATTTGACAGATCAAATTGATATTTATACTTTTTATGGCATATTGTGAGTGTATCCACCATGAGTGTGTGCGTGTGAGTGTAAGTGAATGAGTGTGTGAGTGCGAGCGAGCCCTGTTTTGTCAGGGGCCAATCAAAGTTGACTAATTGCCTGATTAATGAACAATGCCTAAAACCCTGGTGGTCATTCGATCTGCGGGCCATTCGCGGGGGTTAGGCGAGCGGTCAACCTCATAGTCCATTACTCAATCGATTAACAGGGAATACTTACTAATTCCTAAATTAATCATAATAACATTTAGAGCTATCACACGAGTATCGAATACTACCCAAACCAGACTCAGGCGATGTCAAATTGTATATCAAGTTTAAATACTGTGTATGATAAATTTATCAGGCATATAGGATAAACTATTATGTATATATATACTTAATATTTATTGAACATCTTCATGATTATATATAACTCGCCAATATTAATATTATTGTTATCTTTAATTGTTAGATCTAAAAAACATGAAATTTCCTTCAGACAGAAGGAGAGATGTTATACTCCAAATGTTATCTGCATATCTAATAGCATAATTTTGGATCAAATACTTTTCGTCTATGTAATGCTTTGTATGCAGTTTTTCAGATCCGTTTTATTACTGTTCTAGTGCAGCACCGAGCAGCTGACACAAGGAACCCTAGCACCCTAAGACGTGGCCCCTTGCTGAGGGATGACGCCTCTGTCGCGGTCGGAATCTTGCCTTTCCATCACTCTCGCTGAGGTCCGATGTGTTCTTTTCGCAGCGGCTCAAGGAGGTGCTCGTTGCAACAGTTACCTTTTTTATTTTTTAGGAATTTTCTTTTATGTGCTAAAGTGAACGGTACGTAATCATTATAAATTATGTGGCAATGGGCCAGCGTCATCTTCAGTTTCATCCTTAACGAGAGGAAGCTGCGAAGGGGTTATACTTTCTCACGATCTATAAAAATAGAAAAAATTTAAATCCATAAAAAGGAAAACGAAAACGAAAAGGAAAAGGAAAAGGAAAAGGGAATGGGAAGGAGAAAGGGAACGGGATAATGCAAAAGTCTCTTGCCATAATTCACTCTGGCTACCTATGCAATGCTTCCTATATTGCCATTGTGTTCTCTATTGGCATCTAACGAATTTCAACTCGATCCCATCGATCGGCAGTTCGACAGTTCGGCAGTTCGATAGATTCATGGCTTAAAGGGGGAAAAAAGTGTTTTTTTTTTTTAGTTTAGATTTTACTTGGGTGCGTCAGTTGGATTAATGATTAAGTTCAATTGTTTGTCCTGACAGCAGACAGAAGCAGACCCTTTCCTCAATTGCGTTCAAGACGTTTTCAAAATATTTATTGAAAGGGTGCCTAGACTTTTGAACCGGCTGTAGCAACTATTTGTGAGAAACTTGCGCTGCACAGCTGTGCAAATGTTGTAAGGTCCAGTTGCAAGTTCGATTCTTCGTCTGTTCGCCTGTTCGACTCGGCCCATCTCTGTTTGTCTGTGGCAGTTTCCACTGATATTACACAACCGCAGCAACCACATGAATGCTGACATAGACAGACAAGTCCTCCTGCACCACCCCACCTGCTCCGGCCTCTCCCCAACTATCTGACATTCGCCCCTGTTGGGGGTTTGTTTTTTGGTCTTGGCTCCACTTGCAACTTTTGCTATTTGCAGTTTGTTTGTTTATCGTATTTATTTACATTATTATGCTCTATTATTATTATGGCCATACAATCATGTAACGTGTGTGTGTTTGTATGTGTGTGTGTGTGTCCGTGTGTGTGTGTGTGTGTGTGTGTTTGTGTGTGTATTTAGACAGCATCTGAAAAGTGTATAATTTCATTTATTGTAGTTGTCCTCGCATTTGCTGCCAAATTTTAGTCGCCAATGTAACAAATATGGCAGAAAAAGATGCAAACGAAGGCAAAAGAAATATAAGAACAACAACAACAACAACAGCAAACAAGAACAACAGCAAAACAAACAGCAACAACAACATTAGCAACAATAACAGAAAGCAAAATCGAGAAAATTGTTGGCCCAACCAAACAGCACGGAGACCAGAGCCCATGTAAAGTGGATAACATTGCTGACTGAAAGCAAAAGGCAACAGCAGCAACAACAGCAACAACAACAGCAGCAGCAACAGCAACAGCAACAACAACAGCAACAGCAACAACAACAGCAGCAACAACAGTAATGTCGCCAACAACAGCAGCAACCAGAGGAGCTGGTGATGAAGTTGCTACGGAAATTCGTTATTGTGTTACCACAGGCGATGTGTCTGTGTCCCAATGTTATGTTTCCAGTTTCCAGTTTCTAGTTGCCAGTTGCCAGTTGCCAGTTGCGAGTTGCGAGTTGCCTCTGCCACTGCCAGGGCCGGTGTGGCAACATGCTCTGGCCGACCCTCAATCCCATGCCCAGATATACCCAGAGCCGCGGAGTCGTAGTCGCAGCTTTAGTCCAATAACAGCAACAGCAACAGCAACTACATACCATATAGTACAATGGGTCTACAGAAATCTTTATGCATAGTTCTTTACTGGAAAAAAATATGATATCATATGATGTTTCGTCTTGTAGATCGCGAAAGGAATTGCACTTAGTTTTCTATTAGATATTATAATTGTAGTAAATATATTTCACGTGTCGGTAAGAGATTTTTAATTTTTAGCTACTAAGTATTTTATTATATAAAAATTTAAATTATATTTAAATTTAAATTTAGACATTTAATATAATATACCATAAATAAACTTACAATTTATGTAATTAAAGAAAAACAAATACAATTCTATACTATATTTTATGTCATATAGCATTTGTGCCTCTATAGTAAGTAATACCTCTTACTTCTATTAACAATTATTATTTCTATCTATCTTATTATTTATCTATTATTATTATTTTTATTATGTAATATTTTATTTTATATTTTTTAGCGTTTTGTTGTCTGTTTGGCCCACTGTTCAACTTGTATAATGGCTCTGCTGGCTGCAGGGCAAAGAATATCGGCATACGGCGCCGGCCACCTTTTACCTCGCTAAAAGAAGGCACCCGACCTTTTGCATGCACGACGATATTTTAATATGCAAAATTTCAAATAGTCCTCGCACACATACATATACCACACACACACACATAAACATATAAATGTTGATTCCTTTGGTCATGTGTACGACGGACGTCGCAACGTTGGATGTTGAGCGGAGTGGGCAGAGGGACTTGCGTAGCTGGAGGAACAGAAAGAGAGAGAGAGAGAGAGAGAGAGAGAGAGAGATGTGATGTTGGGGTGTTGAACGGACGCCCGCCAGGCAGTTGGCATGCCCAGCGCGTGGGCGTTTTTGGTCGCCAGAGTATCCAATTCAAAAATTTTGCAAAGCAACCGAGCGGAATTGGCAAACAGAAGAGGCGGAGGCCAAGCAACAGACTGAACCTGAGGCTGAGTCTGAGTCTGAGTCTGAGGCTGTGGCTGTGTATATGGCTGGGAGGATGAGGCTCAGGCTGTGGCCGAAGTTGAAGCTGACGCTGAGGCAAAGACTGAGAACGTAGGGTGAGGCTGAGCTGAGAGCTTAAGAACCCGTCCGAGGCGGTCTTATGTTCGCCTTTTTTCATTTCCTTTTCCGTTGGCAGGCGGCGACCACCGAAGCGCATCAAGAGGCACACCAAGAGACAAAGGGGGCAAGAGGAATGTATAGTCAACCCAGAAGCTATCCACACCCACACATATGAGTAAAGGATTCGAACACAACACAAGGGCGTATGCAAAACGACCACGGTGCTCAAACCCGTACACAAAACCGACCGTCACTCACTGCAGGTGGTTCCAGCTGTACCCGGAGCTGTAACTGTAACTGTGCGTGGGTCTGGGTATGGGTCTAATTTGCTACACTGGGATGGGATACGTATTGGTGAGAAGCAGAGTAAAGAGTGGATGCCATGGATCGGGGGGTGGTTGCCTGGTAGCTGGCATATTGAAATTATGTGTGTGCAAGCGTTTTCCATTTTCTATTTTGCATTAGGGCAACTTATTTTGAAATGAACCCCAAGCTCTTGAGACGATTCTCTCTCTTGACCAGCAACAAGCCACTGCTACAGGCGCAGCCACAGCGACAGCCGCATCCCCCGGCCACTGCCCTCCTGCGCTGGCGTGTCACGACTCTAAAAGCAGCCATCCATACGTCAGGCAGTCAATCAGAACTTGGTACACTGCTTGCCACATTTCCTGATTTACGCAGGTAACGTCAAGTTGACTCCATTTGTGGGTCTGTTTGTATTGTTGTGGGCAGGACAGGACATACATATACAGCCACCCACCCACAGAGTGAATCTGTTTGTGGGGTTGTTGTTGTGGATGAATGTCAGTGCCTTTTGTCGGCCTAAACAAATTCCCATTTGGGCTTGTGCTTGGTCAACAGAAATGATTGGATAGACCCACGTTATATGCGATAGATGGAAATCGATTCATTTTATCCACATCTCAAGCATTTATTATCGTTAAGATTTTAAAAAGTTACCGATCTCTCAATATATATTATATTAGTTAGCCAATAATGAAACTAGACATTAATTTTATTAAATTTACTTTCTTGCAGTAACATAAATGAAGTTGTATTACCGTATACTTAAATGTAGTATATAGATAAGTTTGTATTAAATTGTATTTGATAATATCGTACATCGACATCGACATCGACATCGATATCAACTTTAATATTATTTAAATTGCGTTGAAATCTGAATTGAGTCATATGCAAACAATTCGTATTTCCTGCACTTTCAGAACATATCGGATTCAACTGGTTTGTACCTACTCGGATTCATGCTGCCCTTAGTCGATATACCATGCAGATTGTACAAAGTGAACGCTCGGTTGACTACCCAAGCATTTTCAGCTCTTTGATAAACCATTTGCCATGCATTTAATTGGAGCTAGCAAATCGACAGGCGACAATCGACAACCTACAAGCGAAAGGCATTGTATTCACAACTCGCACCATGCTTCTGGTTACCTAGAGCCCCCAATCAATTGTGCTCGAGCAGGTGAGGTACTAGCGAAAATGGACCTCAAGGTATACAACTGGGAACTGAAGCTGTTTCTTCTGGGTGGAGAACAAACAACAAAGGAAATCGCCAACTTGCACTAATCGCCTCATATCTCGGTTGGTCTTTCAGCTGGAGCAGGGGCTCAGACCGGGAGCGACCGAAATTGTAAGGCGTGGCAGCAGAAGCAGAAGGGAGGAGGGGGGGGGGCAAGCCTGACACGGCCAGACTCTGGTGCCAAGCGCTTGTCCTGGATCTCAGCTTGAGACTGGACGACTGGCAGAGCAAGAAGCGGGAAGGAGCAAAGGAGCAGTCGATATGGGAGAGAGCTTAGGAAGAAGGTCGAATATGGTGAATGGGGCATGCGATGATATGATGCGTGTATATATATATATATATATATATGTGTATGTATGTATGTATGTATGTATGTATGTATGTATGTATGTATGTATGTATGTATGTATGTATGTATTTATGTATGTATGTATGTATGTATGTATGTATGTATGTATGTATGTATGAATGTATGTATGTATGCAATATACACCAATAAATCTCTTCGCCTATGACATTTGTTTCGCTCTGTTTTAGGGCTTGTTGTCTGGCACAAAGTAGGGTATTTGTTGCTACACCCTTACCACACACCTGCACCCCTTTTTATGAACCATATCAGTTGGAGAAGGGGGTTCGGGTAGGTGCAGCCATACTTAAGCTTTGTCGTCGTCGTTGGCGCTGCAATGTTTAAGTTTTATCTAATCGCATTTATTGATAGCAAACTGTCGAAGCCGCAAAGCATTGAGGGGGCTTCATTGTTTCTATTTTCGATCTCTTTCGACCTCTCTATATATGTATATATCCCTATATCACTACCTCTCTCTATATATCCCTTTCTTTCACTCTCTCTGTATATCACACTCTCTCTCTCTCTGTATCTCACTCTCTCTGTATCTAACTCCTTCTGTATCTGTTTTTCTCTGAACCTTTTCTCTGAATCTCTCTTTCTCTCTATATATATATATATTTTATGTTATTGCTTTTAGTTTTTCAACTCTGCCTATTTTTTGCTTTATATAGGTATTTAAGTGTACATATATATGTATATATTTATATATGTATTTATATATATATATATGTGTGTGTCATGTCTAGGGTGGGTCGTTGGTCGCCTGGGTTCAACGCAATCGTTGGGGGGTTTTATGAGTTGTATAACGTAATGCTGCTAGACTAAGCGGTTACTGACCGCCTTGCTATGGCTTCCAGGTGGCTCTGTGTTGGCCTATAGGTCTATATATATATACATGTGTATATGTTTAAGTATTGGCCGGAATATTGCAGAAATGGCCAAGTGTTGCGTTGCGTTGCCACCTTTTGGCGTTGCCACTGGAGGCTGCCATTGGGGCATATGGCTTTTTGCCGGTTTCGCGATTATGTGAGGGCTTTAAAAATAGCCAAAGGGGTAAACAACAACAACAACAACAATAACAATAACAACAATAACAAAAAACAACAAGAATAAACGTCTCGACGCATGCGGGTAAACATGCAATCCAATTGTTAGCATTAGTCAGCCATACCTCCCTCGCCCTCCCACAGCGACGCCCTCTAATCACTCAATATTGTGCGAGAACCTATATGGAAATATATATAAAACATATAGATTTATATATATTTTTATGGCATAAATACATATATATATATATATATTTGTGCCCGTACGCATATCTAAATAACTATAATACATTTTAAGCACATACGACTACATATCGTATGTACATATATATTTCTATATACTATAACTTTTCACAACGAACTGTGAACAGTTAAAGTTAAGGCAGCGACGTCGACTGCGACTGCGAAGCTGGCGTCATCGTTTGTAAGTGTGGGCTTATCAGCTGTGAGCGAATGAGTGAGAGGGAGAGGTAGAGCTAAAGCTAGAGCGTATAGAATTCTACCACTTCCCCCTCCATACTCAATTTTCCCCCCTCTTCAGCAAGTGCTTTCTAAAAACTGTGTCATGCGGGTTAAGCGGAACCACTAAAAAAAATGCATACAAAATTTATACGAAAAACAACAAAATTGGAGTAGTTATAAAGTGAAACATAAAAAATAAATGAAACAAAAAATAAAATGCCATTATTTGCTTATCGATAAAGCAAAATACCGATAAATCATGCATTGAAAATAGAAAGTAAGTGCTTTAATTATAGGTTGAATTTGTCATAAATCAAAAAAAAAAATTTGCCAGGAATTTTTAAAGGCTTAGAGAATTTTGAATTTCAATTTGATAAAAAAGCGCACACTTTAGGGAATTTTAAAATATTTAAAAATACATTATAATCAGCTAAAATAAGCCTAATTCAATGAACTAAACTATTAATTAATGTCCTGCTTTTTTTTAGGATTTTTTTTATGTATGTACATGGTTAATTTTCGTACAATTTTCACATTGATTAGTTTGACCTGATTATGATCGATGCATTAGATTGTTCATTAAACGTTTCACTTTTAAAGACTTTCTTGTAATTTTTCTTTTAGCCCATGTAATTATTAAGCAGCTACAAGATTTCCAAGTATTATTAATGAAGGCATAATACAGTTTTACCGGTCATGATTAATATGGGAAAGTTCCACCTTAAAAGCAAAGTATTTTTTTTTTTTGCTTTTGAAATTGGTTTTTATCAATAAGCAAATGCTGCGCCCAGAGACTGACGACTCACAAGTTTTGTGAATATGGTAAATTTATGTATATATTTTATTGTTATAATTTATTTATTTATTTTTTTTTTTATACTTTTGGAGGGTGGCTCAGACTTATAGAAGGGGGCCCTATTTATCAGCTAACAGCTGCGCTTATTTTTTTTTTTACTTTTTATTTTTTGTATTTGTTTTAATGTCATTTCGTTGGGGTTTTTATTTGTTTTGGCACAGCTTACATAAATATATACACACTCACGCTCAATCGAGTACAAAGATGAATATGAATATGAGTGTGTGTGAGTGCATGTATGCGGCACATGCAAATATTTAGTGAGTTTGTGTTAACGATCGACTCGAAAAAAATTAACAGTTTTCGATTTCAATCTGTCGCTCTGGCAAGAGAGAGAGATTGAGAGAGAGAGAGAGAGAAGGGTAGAGTAGTCTGGGCAACTCTGCCATTCTCTCTCTCCCCCCTTTTTCTCTCTGTTTTTCTCAGCCATTCGCTCTCTTTGCCGCTTTTAACCTTCAAAGAAAGAGGCGAAAAAAAGTGTCCAAAATTTAATACAAGTCTTAAAAAAAAACTTGTCGAACTTGTTTGGTTTGTTTGTTGTTGCTTTTATTGTTGTTGTTTTTTGCTGTTTGTACGTTTTGTTTTTTGTTGTTTCTTTATCATCATCATCGTCATCCGCTGCTGCTTCTCCTTGTCGCTGCGTCTAAAGCAATTTGCATCTTACATTTTTACTTAATTTTTTTTTTCGTATTTTTAGTTTTATTTATTTATATTTTTATGCTCTTTGTGGTTTATTATAAAGTTATTAATCTTTGTTTAATTAGCTTGCAAACAATTAATATCCTTAGCATTATAATTGCAGCAGATGTGCTGAAGGTTGTTTGTAGGTCAGACATGATCAGCGGATGTACATATCAACGCCTATCGATATATCGTTTTGCTTTTTGGGCACGTATTTCGATTATTCTTGGCCCACATTTGTTTTATACAAAACACAGATGGACAAACAGACGGACAGAGGAAAAATAAAAGACAGACTGATGAAGAGACGGTGAGACAGACAGACAGTGGTAGAGAGAGAGAGAAAGAGAAAGAGGGATAGAGAAAAAGATAAAGAAAGAGACGGAGAGAAAGGAATATACATGTCTTACTACTTAGTAGTTTTTGTGTATATTTGTACGGCCAGAGTTTATTTTTGTCTAAGCATTTGCTCTCCTACATATTCATTTTCCATTTTCCATTTGCCATAAGCACGCCCCTCCCCCTCCTCCCCCCACACCTTACACTACGCGCATGAAAATCTGCGTCAATGACATGCCCAAACGCCAGGCATTAGCTCTTCTCTAGTTGTAGTTCTGTGGACCTATAGATCTCTTGGCCATAGCTATATATATATATATTCGTTTGTCTATGTGTGTCTATACATATATATATCAATATAGAGATATATCTAAATTGTAGATACATTTGATGCTCAACACGTCCGCTTCTGTTTTGTGTGTGGGTGTTGTTTAAAAGTTGAGTATTTTCTGTGAGTGTGTGTGTGAATGTGTGAGTGTGAAAAAAGTGGCTGAGATTTTGAAAATGTGGAAAATTGAATGGAGAAGAAGAAGAAGAAGCAGCAACAGTGGAGCAGGAATTATTTAAATACACGCTATAAACATTAGCCCACACACACAAAATATACATAAATAAACGCAGCAGACTACGACTAAAAATCAACTCATAAATTAAGTTAGAATTTATACTTTATATATATTTTTAGTTTCGTTTTTTCGTCATTTTTTACTTTATTTTTTTTTCCTTTATTTTATCTTTGTGTTTCTTTTTATTTTGTTAATTTTTTTTTTTTTTGTTAATTTGTATATCAAGTTGAAATACGGAAAAGCAATTTGCAGCTGACATCATGCAGATCTCAACACGTTTGAACGCAGTGTGTACACTGACAGAAATTTTGTGTATAAATTAATGTGAATAGAAATATTTAAACATTTATTTAAAAACACATTTCAAATGTCTTAAAAATTAGGTAAATTGTGTGAAATAAATAAATTAAATTTTTAAACAACACACATATTTCTTGCAGTGCATTGAAGCAACAGGCCAAGGGAAATAGACAACAACAAATGGAAGAAAAAAAGATGTATAAATTTATAAATGCGTTTTATATTTTTTTTGGTATTTTTTTTTCGTTTTCTTTTGCCTTTGCCCTCCACTTATTAGCATGTGCCGTTGCTTTTGGTATTTTTTTTGTTTTTTACCTATTATTATCTGTAGATAATTTAGTGCAAATGTATTGGCACAGATATCAAGTATATAACACAGATATCTATGCATGGGCCAGATAATGTAGCCAAGCCAAGGAATATATATATATGTATATATTTTGGTAACGAACCAAAGAAATATACAAAATAAGAAAGAAAAATCGAAGGAAAAAATAATAGAATTTAAAATCATTTCGATATTATGGCATACATTGTATAAGGTGTGTGTGGGCAAGCGGAAATATACTTAATTTATATATAGATATAGAGATATATATATAATGAATTTATAGATCAAGCATGGCATTAGTGAAGGCAAAATCGAAAATCTTTTGTTTTAAGGCTGCTCAAATATAAATATATATAAATGATATAAAATATAATTTTCCTTCACTTTCACATAATGGAATGAAACAAAATGTATTTAAATTGTTATAGCATATGGTAATATATTATATTTAAATGCTATAATTAATCACAGTCATTTGTTGTAACGTTTAAACTGATTAACTTATTTTCGTTTTGAGTTTATTTTGGTTGTAATTTGAAAACTAGAAAACTTTTTGTTGTTACACAGAGAGAAGGGCAACAAAAGATAAGATAAGATTGTGTTAGAACAGTTATAAACAATAACAACAATAAATACAGTAAAAATACAGATAAAACAATCAAACGAGACAATAAAACAAAACGAGCAACAACAACAAATGAAATGAATCGAAATGAATTGAAATTTTTGTGTGGCGTCATCGATGATTGAATCATTTCATATTTCTTTTTATAATATTAATTTTTTGCAAATTGTTTGCTTAATCAAGTTAACTATAATATATACAAACCTCTCATAGTTAATGAAAACATTTTTTTACAGTATATATATATATATATTTATAGAGATTTTGTAATTTGTTAATTAATCAAAAATATTCAAATTGAGCGGTAAGTGCGTTTTTTCAAACATTTTTTTACACGCTTTATTTTGTGCTAAGGAAGCGCGTAGACTAAGCACTTTAGTATATGCTATATACTAGACATACTCTATAATAATACTATATATTAATTGAAAAACTGAATGCGCTGGAAATGCTGAAATGTCACACTGTATACACTTTCTCTTAGACATACTCTATAAGGAAATTTGTGAGCAAAACTTGCTCGACTTCTATGTAGGCAAATGCTGTCTGTCTATATATATATCAATATATATATATATATATATATCAATTAAACCATTATGTGTTTTGCTTTTTTTGCTAATCATAATGCGTGTTTAAGTCTAGTTAGTATAGATAATTTTACATACTAAGTTGATACTTTATAATTTATGCTATAAAACACGAACCTACAATATGAATACTATAATTTACTATATATATAAACATATATATAGTTTAATGTCAATGTGCATATATATTTTTGTGCTCTGCCGTGCCGTGCTTATGGTTTTCTTTTGGTTATTATAATGATTTTTCACGCTAATTTCCTCAGCGCGTCTGAAAACTGGAAAAACGCTCAACTCTGTCTATGTGGCTGCCTTGGCATATATAAAGCGTATATTATTCTATATATATAATTGCAATGTGGATGCTGCTGTCTTGCTGCTCTATATATGCTCTTTAACTAGACAAGATAAATACTTAAACACACACACACACACACACACACACACACACACATATATATACCATATATACATGCAAACATATATTTTAAAGTTTATACCAAAAGTCTTTCATTCAAGCACAACACAAATATTTATTTTATACATTTACAAATTTTTATTTTATGATAAAATGTTATTTGAAAATAAAAAACTCAGATAAAAATAATAAGGAGGGTTAATATGTTTTTAACAGTTCTAACTATTGGGACTGCTGTAGGATTGTCTACACTATTTGGAAGTATCTTAGCTTTTTTTATAACTAATATATCTCATAAAACAAATGATATGATTTTAAGTTTTGCAGCAGGTGTAATGCTTGGAACTACAATTTTTAATTTAAGTATTCCGTCATTAGATGCTGAATACGGAAACTTATGGATTACGATTATAGGTATTTTTGTGGGTGCTTTAGTTATTAATTTAATGGACAGGTTCGTACCAAAATTACAAAAATATTTTGGCGTAGACGAAACTAGTGAAAACTCTGCTCAATTAAATAAAATGATTTTATTTGTTCTTGCAATTGCAATTCATAACTTTCCAGAAGGATTAGTAGTTGGATTAAGTTTTAATTCAAGTAGCATTAGAAATAGCTTAATTATTGCTATTGGAATTTCATTGCAAAATATTCCAGAGGGATTAGTAACTATATTTCCTTTGCTGGCATTAGGTGTTACTAAAAAAAGGGCGCTTATAATTACACTGTTTACGGGATTGACAGAGTTAGTTGGTGTTATAGTAGGCTATTATACTAGTACTATAT
>JBANCZ010001847.1:0-18832 GCA_037040025.1 Sphaerogastrella javana | reverse complement strand
AAAAAAATGTAAAAAAAAATTATATATAGTATGTATTTAAATACAATACATGCAAATCATGAAAACCACTGCGTTTTTTATGCCAATCAAACTATAAAGTGGCTGATCACAGGGCGCTTTACATAATACTATATGCTTTACAATTCTATATCATAAATTGCTACGGTTTTTATAGAACCCAAAAGGTTATTTCACCACAGAAACCGTAAACTTAAAGTCAAACCAGCAAGTTAGTTCCAATAACGTAATATAATCTATACTTGCACTGCATAGCAGCTGCCTTCTACAAAGCCAAAGTAATATACAATCGCAAATCAACAACACCCCTAACTCCAAGCGCAACCAAAGCTGAATTTACTAAAGCGAATTTCTACCATTGGTTAATTGAAACAAATATATAACATTTATGAATAAAATTTAAAATTGACACTTTGCCATCTGCTGCTAAAATTATTCCCATCGTTTTCCGGCTATATTATTCAGTATAAAGTTTATGCATATGCAAAAGTTATGGCCGGGACTGGCTTCGATAGTAAGCAAGAAGGGATAACTTTTATATAAACTCTACAGCATGTACATGATCAGAAGATTCAAATCTTCTGCAGTTTATGAACACATACATGTTCACGATTAAACTAATTTAACAGATTTCGCTGCACGCTGATACACCGACTAGGGCTTATATTGGTTAATATTATTTATGTGTTTGAAACGAGTAATATGCTTGTTCCTTGACACCTCTTTGTAGACCCTGTGTTAAAAAAAAAAAAAAAAAGGGTCTATTAACTTTGTGCAAAGTCGATTTGTGTGTAACAGGCAGAAGGAGGCGTGGCAGAAACCCTACAGTATAAATATTATTGATCAGGAAGAGAAGCCGAATCGATTGGGCCAAGTCAGTTTGTCTGTCTGTCTGCCCGTCTGTGTGAACACCTATATTTGGGAAACTATATGAGCTACATTATTCAAACTTGGCACGAACACTACTTTTGTTTATTGGGAAGTCCATTTAAAAAAATCCCCATAACAGGCGCAAATTTGAAACAAGAACGTTCTGTTTAGGAACGAAGTCGCATATTTTCATCCTTCACCGTTTAATATAAATTTTAAACACCTGCCCCCACTAGTGGATCTTCAAAAACTACTTATAGGAACAACAAGTGAAATTTTAAAGATAGAAAGTTCTGTTTTGGCTTATATGTGTACATTGACATTATACATCTATTGTTATTTTCACATTTTGGATACCTGGCCTAACTCCCCCAGAATTGAATACACTGATGCTTAAAATCATCTTGCAAGGCGCAATCTTGAAGCTACAGCATTGTGCTTTGGAACATATATCCAATATTAACCCACACACTTACTATTTTTTATCGATAAACGATATCAATTAACGATCAACTATTTATATTATCGATAATTATCGATAATACTATTTTGTTTGATGAATCTACATGCTAAGTATCCATACTCTAGCTTTTCTAGTTTTTTAAATCATTATTGAAAATACAAAGTTTTTTACCTGTTACGTACAGTTAGGAATTTATGATCTTTATAGACTAATTGTGCTTTTAAAGTATAGAGTCTAATTAGTCTATCAGCGACATTAAATATGATTTCACAAAAAATGTTTAAGTGGAATATGTCTTTTCTGTTCTATTGATGACGGCGTGAATTCCTTTCGTAAACGTTCAGATTTCGTTTTTGACATTTAATTAACAATTGTGGGTTGCAACGAGACAATTTAAATCCTACTCCCCCGCCACCACAACCACAACCACACGCGCTAAACAAATGTTATTGGACGCTATTATCAAAAGTGGAACTGTTTTTACTTTTCTTTTTTTCTTATACTTGATTCTAACCATTTATTTTTTGAATGAACTTGGACAAAATCAATAGGAGACAAATTAAAGACGCAGAAAAATAAAAGTGTGCACAGAAAAGGGCATGTTTTGCAATAATGAATTTAGATACTTCAAATATATATATATATACCACTGTGGATATAATTGTACAATCGAATACGTTTGTAAAATTAAAAGCCCTTTGAAAGCATACATATTCTACTTGTTGATGCAATTACTAAATTTACAGTTAGCTGGCAATGAAGTAAAAACGAAATTTTGTTATTGTGATGCATTCGAAGTTTTATTATAATTAGCTAGTATTGACTGTATATACACATGTAGCTACAATTATGCGTATACGCCGTTCTACGTACTGCCTAATCATATGCAAATAGTGAAATATACCAGACTTTAGCCTTTATATAGAACAAATGAAATGCCGGCGAAGGTGAATCGCTTCAGGTCATTTTTAATGCCAAGAATGCCAAGCAGCATGACGATGCTAACAGCTAACGTAAGTCTAATCTTATCAATGTTAATACAATCGGAACGTGATAACCAAAACGTACCTAATAAAAGTGCGTAAAGGTATTTGAGTAGCAGCTGAGCTAAAGCACTCAATTAACATCCACACAAACAATACAGTACAATACAATGCAATACAATATACAAAAAATTACATCATGATTCTAATGGCAAGACCTGCTACATACACACACATCCATCCATCTGCCTATTTATGTAGAGTTATGTGCATTTGTGAGGTTATGTGCAATATGTTTATATGCACTACATGCTACACACAAATATACTTGTCGTACAGTGTTGAGTAACAATATCATCTTTTGCGCACTCACCTTAACAGAGTCCAGTGGATACATTATAATATGCTCCAATACGCCCGCTAAAGCGCCAGCAGTCATATTGATGCCAACGCTGGTCGTCGGCAGCGATTCGTAGTCATCATGATTCATGTTTAATTTATATAATAACTAACTGTGATTAACAATTATTAACAAAAACAATACAACTATTGTCGCTGCTTTTGCTTTGACAGTGTGTTTTTTCTACTCTTTTGCCTTTCGCCACAACTTACACAGCTCAAGCTTACACTGAACACTAACACTATGCACACTAGGGCAGCAGTGGCTCAGCAGCTGATAAGCACTAAAGCACGCACTTATGATATATAATGGAACACACACACTCACACACTTGCGCACATAAGTTATATTAAATTAGTATTAATTATTTTGATGGAGGGTTTAAAGGGTGGCTGACCAATACTACTCAATTTTAACTTTTATAATTGTAGAATTATTATTACAATTAGTTTTATGCCGGCGTACTCAAATATTTCAGCGCACTTGTAATTTTGTTGTATAACACGCTCTTTTTTATTTGGTGACTTGCGTATATATATGTATGCAAGTATGGATGTTTGTCTTGGGTGGCTGGGGGATCTGTGCAACGCGACACTATAATTGACTGCTGGTACACCTCCACGCACGGCGAACAATATTCAAATGTCGCTTTCCGTTGCCGATTTGTTGCTACTACTGCGGCGCTGCTCCCGTTTAACTGACTTTGACGACTCTTACTGTTGCTTTCGTCGAAGTTGCTGCTGCTGTCGCTGTCAGTGAGTTCTGCTTCCGTGGCGCATTCTATTTTATATGTAAAAAATTAAATCTCATATATAAGAGCAACTCTCGTAGGGCTTTATTTTATGTGACTTACGCAAATGTTGAACGACTGCTAAATCATTCAATATCTTGGCCAGCTACAAATCTAAAGCCTTTCAGTGTTTGCAAGTTTAGTGTGCAAGTGTGTGTGAGTTGCAGTATGTGCGAGCATGTGAGAAACTTAGTGTTGAAGTGGAATGTCAAAAACAGCTTGTTCCAACAAATGTTATCGAATAATCACAAGTTTTGCAGGCTGGTATGCAGATTTCATGCTGATACGCAATACAGTTCATTATTTTAAAGAGTAATACAAATTGTATTGATAATTAGAAAAATTCTCAGCGAATTGCCGAATTGAATAAGTTTGCTTTGACTTTTATTTCTCGATTTTTATCGATCAACTTGTGTTAGAAAAATACCTTTTTGACGTGTGGCAACGCCAAACGATTTTATTTTTACATATATGCGTTGTGCGTGTAGCGGCGGCGTCATTTTATTTGTGAAAAGACTAGGTCGCTGGTTATTTGGTGGTGGAATAAGTAGAAGTTTAAGAGATTGGACGTCTGCAGTTAACAGTGACGTGGCCATTGGGCAGTGTGAATGATTTTTTGTTAGTCAGTTCAACAACTTTTAACAAATATGAAGTATCTTGTGCTGCTTAGTGTCTTGCTCTTGATTGGTAAGTAAAAGCCACGATGTATAGCGAAAACCGGCATTTTAACCTAATTTTGCGTTAATTCGTTTCCTGACTAAATATAACTTAAGCAGGCATACAAGAAATTGACGCTACCGATTCTGAATCTAGCTCCGAGACGATTGATTTAGATTTGGGCTCCTTTAAGGAAGGTTCAAGAACAGGTAAATGGCTGACACGCTCTCTGTTGTTTAGTTTCGTAGCTAAAGTACACGTCAGCATAGAGCTGTTAACGTATACGCCCATTATCTCTGCTTGCGGTAAATGTTTGAGTAAATATTTTTAAATGTATTAACCCGCAGATGCCGAAACTCTAAAGCGAGAAGAGGAAGCTATACAATTGGACGGGCTCAATGTGGCGCAACTAAAAGAAATACGCGAAAAGGTAATTGTTGACATATACACTTACATTCCACATTCTACTCACATTCGTACGTAGCGAAGACGGATTCCCCAACACATGCAGACGAATGGTACAACACATAGAGTTCATTCATTGAATGATGCGTATGCTTTACGTAAATTTGTAGAATGTGCTTACATATTTACTTGATTTCGTTAATATAGGTCTTAGCATAGTCATGGAACTTCAATATTAATTTATTTTATACTACTTTTACAGGCAGAAAAATTTACATTTCAAACGGAGGTTAATCGTATGATGAAGCTTATCATTAACTCTCTTTACCGCAACAAGGAGATATTTTTGCGCGAATTGATCTCAAATGCTTCGGATGCCATTGATAAAATACGTCTATTAGCGTTGACTAGTAGCAAGGAGCTGGAAACGAATCCGGACCTACATATACGCATCAAGGCTGATAAGGAGAATAAAGTTTTACATATTTTAGACTCTGGCATAGGCATGACGCACCAGGACCTCATCAATAATCTAGGCACAATAGCCAAATCAGGTACCGCTGATTTTCTGGCCAAAATGCAGGATCCCAGCAAGTCGGATGGGCGTGATTTAAATGATATGATTGGGCAATTTGGCGTTGGTTTCTATTCGGCATTTTTAGTAGCCGATCGTGTGGTAGTTACTACCAAGCACAACGATGATAAGCAGTACATCTGGGAGTCTGACGCGAATAGCTTTAGTATTACGGTTGACCCTCGTGGCGATACGCTTAAGCGTGGCTCAGTCATATCTTTATATTTAAAAGATGAAGCACAGGATTTTCTTGAGGAGGATACTGTGCGTGATCTGATACGTAAATACTCTCAGTTTATCAACTTCCCCATCATGATGTGGTCCAGTAAAACAGTTGACGAGGAGGTACCTGTTGAGGAGGAGTCATCGAAACCGCAAAAAACTGAAGATGATGTAGAGGATGGCGATGATGCCAAGGTTGAGGAGGATAACGAAGAAGAAAAGCCTAAAACGAAAAAGGTATCAAAAACCACCTGGGATTGGCTTTTAATCAACGACAGCAAACCCATCTGGACACGAAAACCAGCAGAGGTCAACGACGAGGAATACAATGCCTTCTACAAAAGTTTGACTAAGGATTCAAGTGAGCCGCTCACACAAACCCACTTTATTGCCGAGGGCGAAGTGACATTTAAGAGCTTACTCTATATACCAAAAGTGCAACCGTCGGAATCTTTCAATCGCTATGGCACTAAGTCGGACAATATCAAGCTCTACGTCCGTCGTGTGTTTATCACCGATGAATTTAATGATATGATGCCCAACTATCTTAGTTTCATACGTGGAGTGGTGGACTCTGATGATCTGCCGCTGAATGTGTCGCGGGAGACTCTGCAACAGCACAAGCTCATAAAGGTGATCAAAAAGAAGCTAGTACGCAAGGTGCTCGACATGATTAAGAAAATCGATAAGGCTGCCTACGAAAATTTCTGGAAGGAGTTTTCTACAAAGTATTAATTTATTGTTGTTTAATTTGTCGAGTGTATAATGTATGTTGTTTTTCTCTTCAGCATTAAACTGGGCGTTATGGAGGATCCTAGCAATCGATCACGCTTGGCGAAGTTGCTGCGCTTCCAGACCTCCAATAGTAAGGGTGTCACCTCGCTGGCCGAGTATGTGGAGCGTATGAAGTCAAAACAGGAGAACATTTATTACATTGCCGGCGCCAATCGTGCCGAAGTGGAGAAGTCACCTTTCGTTGAGCGTCTGCTGAGCAAGGGTTATGAGGTGCTTTACTTAGTGGAGGCTGTCGATGAGTACTGCATTTCTGCTCTGCCTGAATTCGATGGAAAGAAATTTCAAAATGTGGCTAAGGAAGGTTTTAAACTGAATGAGTCAGAGAAAAGCAAAGTTAAATTTGAAACACTAAAGAACACTTTCGAGCCTCTCGTCAAATGGCTAAACGATGTGGCACTTAAGGATCAGATCGCCAAGGCTCAAGTTTCCGAGCGTCTAAGCAATTCACCTTGTGCGCTGGTTGCCAGCGTTTTCGGTTGGACTGGAAATATGGAACGTTTGGCGATGTCCAATGCGCATCAGAAGGCAGATGACCCACAACGCAGTTACTACCTCAATCAGAAGAAAACGCTGGAAATTAACCCTAGACATCCATTAATGCGCGAACTTTTGCGTCGGGTCGAATCTGATGAGGCTGATCAAATAGCGAAGGATATGGCTGTCATGATGTTCCGGACGGCCACACTACGTTCCGGCTATATGTTGCAAGAGACTGCGTCATTTGCCGATAGTATAGAGCAGATGATGCGCCAAACTCTCGGAGTGGATCTAGAAGAGCAAATCGAGTTGGATGAGGAGGAGGATGATGATGAGGTAGCTGACAAGTCAGATGGCAACAGCGAGGAGAAACGTATGAATGCCGATGAAGATGACGAGGAGCAACTGCATGATGAACTCTAAATGAGCCACAGTCACCGTTGCAGTCTTTCTGATTTGTGTACATATACGACTGATTACAAAACCTACACAAGTGTGCCAATTGTGGGGCATATATGAGCTTCCGTTGCATCAACAGTGGCTGCCTCTCAATTGGCCAACTACAGCTCTTAGCTCTTAAGTAATAAACCAATTAATCAGTCTTTACAGCTCTCGTGCATCTTTAAAAAAATTATTATTATATGATATATGTAAGAATGCGAAAACGGCATGACATGAATGAATTCCAAACGAAGTAATAAATAAATAGAATTTGAAATATGATATAGATTTATAATTGGTTCTAGTCCAACGGTTCATTATTCACAGCTCTTAAGTATGTGTGATACTCTAATTGATCCTCTATCTGGTTCACAGCCTGCTCCTGTGTGAAGCTATATCGATCCATTAAGAGACGTATTATCCACAGTGGTAATAGACCATTAATTACTAGCGATGCGTGCGACTAAACGTATAGAAAATGTTCATTAATATACAAGCAGTTTTTGTCATATATCTGAAGAGGACACCATGTCTTTATCATATAACTTACAGCTTTTGTACTATAAGTTTGACCCAATTTCTCGATCATTCTTTTGCGTATGTCCTCGTTTAATATATCCATAACTTGTATGTGACTAATGCCCTTATAGCTGTTGGTAGCCAGTTTATGCTTTCGTTGACTGAAAAGATCATCAAAGTGAACCCGAAAAGTGTCGAAAGTTTTTAACACGCTTGACATATTCATATCTTTAAGCAGTCTAAAATAAATAGAAATTTTTACAAATTGAGCTAAAACAACTATCTTATCACTTACAATAAATCCACTTTTCGTGGTGATGCCACATGCAGTTTCTTGTTAAATTCCCTGAGCGCTGACACATCGAAATTTGGCTCTGTGTCCGTGGCATCAAATGAATGAGGCTTGGTGTTTTTATTAGCATTTTGATTGTATTTACTTTCCTTAGCAGCTGACTTTTTTTTTAGGCTGTCAGTACAATTTAAATGTACATTTCAGTACCAATTTAATCATATTAGTTGGAACTTTACCTCAACATGTATTCTTTATAACGTTCCGATTTCACAGAGGAACGATCAGAGCTACGTCCGCGTTGTGGTTCATCGATGGAAACACTATAATTAATATATGTTATATCGTAAATAAAGGCAAATTAATCATATGTACCATGGTAGTAGACTTTCCATTTCTTTGGTGCACTCCTTGCTGTTGCTACGCTCTTTTTTACTGGTGTTTATATTATGAAGACTGTCATGAGATATGGATCTGCGCTCCCGCTTTCTATTGAACTTGGTTGTGGCAGTGGGTGGAGTTTTTGGCCGTCTACAAATTATTGATTGGTTAAATTTACGCAGCTAGCTTATAAATATATATGGAAGTTCACCTGATACCCCTTTTAGAGCCAACAACTTCAGAGTTGGAATTAGAGTTTAATTGAACCTTGCTATCCTTACGCACTCGCATTTTAATGCGATCATTGGACATTTCATCCATTGCAGAGGACATATATTCAAGCACAATCTCTAGATTCAATAAATGCGTTACGTTCTCCTCCTCTTTGAAAAACTGCTGCGCTAAAGTATGCGGTTGATCATTACATTTGATCATTACGGTAATGTGATCCACGTTGAGCTTAGTGTTTAACTGGTGTATGTCCTGTTTCCAATCGTTTATCCCAGCTAATAATCTACACAAGGCGTTTTCCAGTTTGGTCCAACGTTGCGTATCCATCCAGTTGTAGTTATCCACCGGCTCCTTATTGAAAAAGCTTAGTTTTTCCGGCAATATTTTGATTGTACAGCATATTTGTTGTGTGCCATACTAAATTATTATTTATTAATGGTAATATATTTCGGATATTTACTAAAACGTACCCTATATTGCTGTAACACAAAGCGATATTTGCCACACTGAGCGAATGAACCCATATTTAACACGATAAAAATATGTTCAGCGTCGTAGAGAATGCAGGCGTTGCCAGATCAACGGTGGCGCCAATTGTTTAGTGCTACCGTACTGCGACCAAGTCCGTCTTACTCAATTGATTTGCAGCCCTGAGCTGCAGTATTTAAAAATGTACCTTCAATAATTTAATAATCTAGTATTTTTGAAAACAATCGATAACGTTGATAAGAAATTAAAATAAATTACATTACACATAAATGAAAATGCCGATTAGGAACACATATAATGTACATGTGCGCGTAAAAATTTGAATTGGACTGTTTTTGCATGCGCTGTCAATTTTAGTAATAAGTGAGAATTATAGCAGTATGTCCAACCGCTTTATTATCAGCTTAGATTAGGTCATGTTTTCATTTAAGCGTCTCGTTATCAGCAGAAAGAAAAAAATCGTCAACTCCGTGAACAAGCGATGAATGTGATTTAATCAAACCACGAACTTGGCGGACTCGCAAAAATAAATTTCTCTTTCTACCATGCTACTCAGTTTTAAATTCGGTTTTGAATCAAATAGTCGTGTGTTGTTGAGGATTCACTTTTCCATCTTGTTATCAATCAATGATGCCCGAGTGTAATTGAGTGAAATACGCAATATATACTTTCTTTAATAAATATATAAACATTTAGTTACTACTCATAAATGTAAATGATTAAAATATGTTTACAATTCAGAAAAATATTTCAATACTATGTGCAGCATTCGTACTCGTCACCTTATTGAGAACTTGTGTGCTCGGCAAGCCCGTCATAGAGTCCAATAATACTGAAGATAGTGACAATGACATCACGGACGATCGTAGAGAATATCTTAAATCGTATGCAGCTAAGATGCTCAGCTATATGAATCGTAGTGTGAATCCCTGTGATGACTTTTATGAGTATGCCTGTGGCAATTGGAAACTGGTGAAACCAGAAAAGCAATCGCAACATAAGCGCAGCAATCTTTTAGATATTATGTATACCTTATCCGATGTATCTGAAGATATTCTGACTAACAAATTGAAGCTCGCAGATGAGTTGGGCTATGGCAATGAGCTAAAAATTGCACAACAATTCTATAACGCATGCCTTGCTGCCGAGCTGTATCCGCTGCCAGCGGCTGACCCTGCTTATCTGGCGCTTATCAGGTCAATTGGTGGCTTTCCAGCCGTCGACGGTGAAGCGTGGAATATTCGAAATTTTAGCTGGTTTAATATGAGCTCCCATTTGACGAACTATGGAGCCGATGGTTTAATTAATGAAAAGATCCTTCCCCAGTATCCGTTTTTGCCCTACTTCAAGTTGCCGGAACTAGGATTTGACTATATCGTGCATAGCGATAACATAGCCACCAATGATACCACTGGCTATCAGCTCAACGAGCAGCGTATGCGTGGTTATCTCATTGCCTATGGCCTGCCTGAGAAGCAGGTGGTGAAAGTCATCGCCGAGATCTTTACTTTTTGGCGCGAGGCTCTAGCTGTGGTTGATCGGTTTGAAGAAGATCAAGATAAATGTGATGTACTCGCTGCCACAGAAATAGAAGAGCCCTATCCTGATTGGAAGAACTACTATGAAATTGTGTGGAATAATCTTACATTTGCTAATGAACCGCTGGAACGTTTCTGTGATTTTTACTACACTGAATTAAATAAGGTCGTTGAAAAGCACAAGCCGGCAGTGGCTAATTATTTGGCCATGAAATTGCTTTATACCATGGATGCCAAACTAAAAAGCACCAAATTCCAACGCGACCATTGTGTACTTAATGTGGGATATTCTGTGCCTTATGTCCTAGACAAGCTCTATATGATGGTAATTAAATATTATTAAGAATTTGCTTGAGATTTTGTATCGTAACAGATAGCAATAGAAGTGACAGGCGCACAAAGTAGTAAGGTCTGGCAACTACATTTTGACATTAGCATTTAGGTCTATTCGCTTCTTCATTATATTGTATAAATCACAAATTACGACGCAGAAAGAAAAGATGCGCTCATTTTCATTTCATCCCAATAAAGTTATCATATCCAATACTTAAATATTAAGAGAGAAAGTTATTTTGGTCATATGCCACGTATTTGCATAAAATAACTAAAAGACTAAAAGTTTATAATTTATTTATTAACAATGCTCTAATCGGAAGCACGAGTGCGACAAAGAGGATTACTATATTAAATTAGGTCCATTATTTGTCGATAAGAGGACACATACATATAATAAATGAAGTTGCCATGTGGTGGAAAATTTGGGTTATTAATTTACATAACGTTTATTGGTAGCATTAATATTATATATAAATATTTTTGTCACTTTAATAATAACATATTCAAATACTTTTAGAGCTATTTTAAAGACGAGATCCGCCAGGATATAGAGGATATTATTACGGAGTTGCGTAAGAAATTCCGCGTGCTGCTGCAGAATGCAAACTGGTTAGATGGTGAGACGCGCGCGGAGGCAGTGCAAAAGGAAGCCACTATTATATCCCGCATAGGTAATTTCAAAGATGACAACCTTCTCGAGCGTTTAATTCGCGAAATGAATAATTTGACATTTGTGCCCGAGAGCTACGCGCAGAGCTTTATTAACCTAAAGAAATTCCGAGTGTATATGAAGCGTTACAATGGTTTCCACCATAAGGAACTGTCCAACGAAACTAAACCACTGGAGCTGTTGAAGGCCATGCAAGTAAATGCATTCTATTATAATTTGGATAACTCGATAAATGTTATGGCTGGGATTTTGCACCCGCCAGCGTACCATCAGGCTTGGCCAACTGCGCTCAAATATGGCACTATTGGGTATTTAGTTGGACATGAGTTAACGCATGGTTTCGATACGACAGGCTCATCATATGATGGCAATGGCACCATACGCCAGTGGTGGACAAATAAATCAAGTGAAGTGTTTAATGAGCGTGCGCAATGCTATATAGATCATTATAATCAATATCTAGTGCCAGAGATTAATCGCAAGATTAACGGCAATCAGACTAAGGATGAAAATATAGCTGACAGTGGGGGACTACGTGAAGCTATGATGGCCTATCGCAGCCATATGAAACAACTATTGCAGCTCAATGAAAATATCCCGTCAACACTGCAGCGGGATGAGCAAATGCCGGGCCTAGACTTGTCGCCAGAGCAGCTTTTCTTCACGGGCTTTGCGCAGTTGTGGTGTGCTGCCTACAAGGAGGAACACTATTGGGAGGAACTAACTAATGAGCATACTATGGACAAATACCGTGTTCTTGGTGCTGTCACCAATAATGAGGATTTCGCACAAAGTTTTAACTGCTCCGTGGGCACTCTTATGAATCCAAAAATTGACAAATGTCGTATATGGTAATCACAAGTTGCTGATAAGTGTTTTTTTTTATATAAAAATAAAACGTATATATGTTTGTTAATTATATTTTCCGATTTGTAGTTTAGCTTGCCAATGCGGATGATATGTAGGATTTCGAAATTTGTTAAAGCTCAATAAGCAGCAGTTTATAGCGACGCAAATACACAGTCAGTCGGCACGTGCGATAACCGAAAATGAGAGGTTTGCCGCGTTGACGCTGTGCATCCCATAATTCTCATTGGCAACGTTCAATCGTAATAAATATATCAGTATAATTTGTATTTTATAATCTCAATTATTTGACCTGCGCGCCCTTCTTTGGTGGCTGTTGCCAAATAACACGCATAAGAAATTGTTTTCAGAAATTTGTGCAGTTTTTGAGTTCTTAATAAATGTATACTATTATTGATATTATTTCTATGTTTTGTTTTGATTTTGAGCTTAGATATGGTTGCACGTAAATCAATACGCAAGGTAAATTTTTCTTTTTATGTCATCTACTGTAATTTTTCGACTAGGTAAGTATTTATTGTTGATATCGATTGATTTAGTTCAAAATTGATAAGTAATTAATTTTTGTAAGCCAATTATTAATATATATTATATTTTGTGAATTTTTATTGTATTGTATTAGCTGCATGGTCTGATTTGATAGCTGTTGGATGTTCGACACGTTTGTTGTTGCACGGCGGTTGTTGGTGTTCTTTGAAATATTTAATGGTCGTCTTTAAAATGCTTACACCAAATACCTGCTGTTAACATAGAAAATCCAAGGCCGCAGGTTTCAAATTCATTGGTATTTGTTGTTTCTTAAATTGCGCACTCCACTTTTGAACTTTTACAACACTAATTTTGATATTAGTATTGCCAGTATGTAGCAGCGTATCGTTAAGGCAATGGCGCTGCCACTTGAAATCATGTATGCATCAATCCATGATCATATTGATCATATTGTCATAGCAAATAGACTAGTATATAAAAGTACGTTCTGTTGCACTTTTGCAACACTATATTTGAAATAAGCATTGCCAATATGTTAGAGTGTATCGTAAAGACTGGCGTTGCCACTTAAACTCATGTATGATTCAATCGATAAACATTTTTGGTCTAAGGCAAAAGTGCATTAAACTTGAAGCGTATATTAAATATTTAATACTTAGAATGTGCACAATCTGATTTAAAAATAAGAATAAGAATAATGAATAGTTATTGATAATTTGAATACTGAGGAGCATATCAATGAGCTGATTTCGAAGCTCGGCCCAGCTTGTGAGGTTCGTCATTCCTATTGTACGGATTACTTCTCCGCTGATGTTCCTTTCGATGTGCCCAAAGATGATCAATTTTTGCCGTTCATCAGTAGTTTGGTATAATGTTAATATAAAATCAATGCGGTTTATGAAGGTGTAAAGCGCCTTCGGATCACCATTGTAGGTGTCGACGGAATGTATTTGCCGTTCCACCAGCCCCAATGGGGCGCGCCGGCTAACCAACTAGTTAGCTTTACCAGTACAATAACAATTAATTAACAAAACATAACATAATAAAAATTAATAACAATAAAAACAATCGCCAGAATCGCCAAAATCGCCAAAATCGTCTACAGTGCCCTGTATACGGGGTATACGAAACCCCACATAGTGCTGAATTAACAGAGACTAAGGTTATAAAGGGGCGAAGTACCTCGTATGGAGGGTCGATTTGACGTCAAAATTGCCAAAAAAAACCGCCGAAATTGCCAAAAAAAACCGCCAAAAAACGCCAAAAACGCCAAAATCGTTTCGCTGTATCGGCACTCCTATTATTTTGAGAAGAATATAAAAGATTTGTGCCGCGTCCGGAGGCGCCAAAAAAACTGTCAAAATCGCCGAAAAATCGCCAAAAAACCGCAGAAAAAACGCCGAAAAGTCGAAGCATACCCCTAGAGCGCGCATGGAAAAGAAAAAAGTTCAAAAAAGAAGCTCGAAAAACAGGCGCAGGAGGCGTGTCAGCCCCTGAAAAGTATATATATTCCTGATCAGGAAGGGATGCGCCGCCGATTGAGCCAAAAAAACCCCCTCTCCCGACCCAATTGCGCCGAATCGCGAGCCGACCAGGTCAGACGCGCCGTCGAAAGTATGCAAGGCGCCCCGTCAAACAAGCGACGTCGAACAAATTTCGAGCGAGCAGCACCACTGAGGCGCTGTAGCACACCCTCCGGTGCCGCCGAAAAGCGAAAATCGACCGATTTTTTTGAATTAGCGGCCTCCGGACAGGCGGACACGGCTCGATCGATCAGGACGAGCAGCCGAGTCGATTTGAGCCGCGTCCGGCTGTCTGCCACGCCCACTTTTGCCTATTTTTTTCGCTTCTGTTTTGGCCACCAAGAAATTTCGAGGATGCTCTAAGAGTATGCTGCAGCTGCAAGTATGTCTAGCTCGTACACTCACCATTTGTGGGAAATGTGGCTGGAAAACGGGGAAAATGGGGCAAGACCAACCAAACTCAACCGCTATTTGAATTCAAATTTAAATCGAAATAAAATGACTTCACTTAGATACAGTTGAAATTGCTTATGTTACATAGGGGGAGCAGAGAAATTTCTGCACCCCTCAGAGCACAACATTGCTTCCTCCTTCTCCCTTTCCAGCAACGAAGAGTTCTTGCTGTGTCTCCCCTTAATTTAAAGATTACTTTTGCGCTTGCTCCCCCAGTATACTGTTTGCGTTCAATTGTTTTTATCAGTTTACATTTAAAAACAGAGAAAAAAAACACAACGAGAAGACAAAATGACAAACAAATAAAATCCCCAATACTGTAACGTTCTCTTTTCTTTTTTTTTCTTGTTTCTGTTTTTGCTCCTCCGGCAGAGATTTAGCTGTGATTTAGCCGGCAATCGCTGGGAAACACATAAACTTTTTGCCTCTTTGCTTTTATTTTATTGGTATTGCTTTCAGCTCCACCCCCACCCCAAATGTGAGGGGCGCGAGTGGATGAGGATGTGCGAGTGGCGCGGGGGGATGGAGGGTCAGGATATGGGTTTATTGTTCGAATTGTTTGTATTTGCTTCGATTTGTTTCGGCAGCGGATTTTACGTTGGCTTAGAGTGCAGTAAGTGCAAAGCTTCTATCTAATTGAAACTTTGCTCATTAAATGATTTCAATGAAATTGTTATAAAGACCTTGAAAATGTTCAGGGTAGTCGGCATATTGTGGTATTATTTTTATTTAAGGGGTTGCTGGGGTTAATGAAAGAAAAATAAAAACCTATATTCGATCAAAATAGTATGTCTCTTAAAAAAGTTAAACTTCAGAAACGAAGAGAAGATATGAAAGCTATGTTATTACATATATTATTGTGCAACTAATTTCCCGCTGTTTGTTAATGTTAGTGGTCATTGATTTTGATATATCGAGAACGTGATAAACTTAACCTAGACATTTGAAAAAGAAACTGCGTTTCGACCTTAGTAACTTTGTTTGTGACTCGTATACTTTTCGTGTCAAATACTTTTCGTTATGCGAATATGTCCGAATTGTTCAAATTTTCATCATTTGCGGGATTTTCTTCTTTTAGTCTAAGAAATCTCCCACTGTAGTACCGTGATTGGTTTGGTCCTTTCAAAGATGGCGATTTCGAATGGAAAGGCCAAAACTCTTCGAAGTCGGTGAATTGGAGACGTTGCTCGATGAGGATCCGTGTCAAATCCAAGAAGAACTCGCTTCATCATTGGTAGTCACCCGCCAAGGCATTTTAAAGCGATTGCAAGCGCTGGGAATGATTAAAAAATCGAAAAACAGCGAGAGCTTAGTTTCGCATCTAATACATATACTAATATTATTTTATAGTAATACAATAATAGAAAAGAAGTACAAATCCTGTAAAATTATAATATTTGTATATCTATTATTTTAATACCAGCAAGTGTTTAGAACGTTTTGCAATACTCATAAATTAACAAAAAGTTGTAAAATTTTAATATAAATATTATTATTATATTCTTAATTTGTAGTACATAAATTTTGTAATGATTATACAGTACACAATGTAAATTTATTTGCAAATTTAACAGGAATAAGGTTAGTCTATCTATCGCATTTATAGACTCTCTTTCGATTTTCAATTTTGACATCTATTATATTATTCTCTTATCTATTGAATATGTTTACTTGCACTTCAACAATTTATTTCTCATATAACTGAACTATTCAAGTGTTTACATGGCATTCATATTTTTTGCATGGGATTCAACTTTTCTCTAGATACTCTTTCGCCATGACAATGACAGGCGACAGAAGTTGGGCAACCATTACTCATCCTAGTCGAGCAGAAGCAATGGAGATAGACACAAAGAGAGACGGACATGGGGCTGAGCTGGAGCAAAGGGAGCACCTTATTTGCACATGGGTTGCCCAAGTAAGACGTTTGCATTACACGCGTCCTGTCTGTAGGATCTGTGGCAATGAAATATAATGAATGATGTCACGAACGAACAAACGACCAAACGAACGGCAGCTTGTCAAAAACATATGCGTCTCTCTCTCCCTCTCTCACTCTCTCTCTCTCTAACTCTCTCTCTCACTCTCTCTCTCTGCCTCTTTCTCTCTCTCTCTCTCTGTCCGACTGTCTAAGCTGCACATAAGGCATAGCTGTCAATGTGGAGCGTTTGTAGCAAGTTTGAAGCGTTGTCGGCGCCCTTTAAAAGTAGACAATGATGATAGTGATTGTTGTCCTTGTTGTTGTTGTTGTTGTTGTTGTTGTTGTCGTTGTTGCAGAGCAAAAAACTTGCAGTCTAACTGTAAATGTTACTTTTACTGTTACGCTTGCCGGAGTCTGACGGATGAGACAATTTGTCATCCGATGCAGACGCGACACACGGCAGCAGCAGCAGCAGCATCAGCAGGAGCTGTTGTGGTTGCAAGAACTGAGGCGGTTGCTAAGGTAGAAACTGGCTAAGGAGCTGCGGCACAAGCTGAAAGAGAAGTTGTGGCAAGGGATCACAATGGCAACCAACCAGTGGCAGTTGCACGGACGGATTCGGCAAAAGGTATACCCTGTGTCTGGCTGTAGCTCAAACAGCTCAAAGTCCTTGCCTCATGTGTGCCCGTGTCGAGCTGCGGCCCTTGCCATTGATTGACAAAAGCCGGGCGCAGCTGTTGCAACAAAAAAGTAATAATAATGCGCAACAAACAAGCGCAACAACAATAAAACTGAAGTGCGGAAATGCAAATAGCCTGCGAGTATCGACCATTAGGGGCGAGCAGCTTTAAAAGCGGCTTTAAGATTTTGCCCAAATAGCTGCAGGCCAAAGTCCCAGATCGGCCACAAAAGGCGATTATATCAGGGAAACTGCGAGCTATAGAAAAAAGAGAAAAAAGAATGGGAGTGAGAATGGAATGTGGAATGTGGACTCTAGGTGGACTACTGAATAATTATAAAATTTTCCAGGGCAGTCACACAACAAAACGCATACACACACACACCCAAACACACACTTACATTCACACTCACACACACACGCACAGGACATTCATAAAAATGTATAAAAATGTAATGGCATTTAAGTGGCCGCTGGCGTCGCCTTTTTTATATGCCACAGCGGCAGTGAATAGCCAAGGCGCAATTAATATTATGGCGTGGCAGCAAAAGTTGATGTGCCACAGCCCCGCACTCCACCATACTTGCCACACTTTCGAGAGAAAGACAGGGAGAGGGACCGAGGGAGAGGAAGAGAGCAAGAGGGGGGAGATGTAGTCCTGGCCGTGTGCGCAGGAAGCACTTAGCGTCGCAACATGCGAAATGAAAAATTGTGTTGCTCCTGCTCTGCGTATTTTTTCGGGGGAAGCCATTGAACTTGCCACGGCATGAAATGAAAACGAGCATAAATAAAATATGTGTATACATGCATATATATACTATATATATACAAAATAAAAATGCTAAAAATTCATAAGTGCTTGCCATAATTCACGAACTGCTCGACCTTTGCCCCAGTGCAATTACCGTGTCCACAAACAACGGGCTTTGTTCGTGGGAGTCTGTTATCAGTTGACGCATTTATCAGTTCGCTTGACTCAAATTACGCTGTCAGGGCATCAAGTTAGAATTCAACTTAAAGTCAGTATGTTATGCTTTTTATATATATTTGAAATAAGCATAAAATTACTTAAATATCAGAAGATTCCAGTTTAAGCAATAATAGTTAAAATGAAATAAAAATTTCATTAAAAAAATTTCATGCATGAAATTTAGTAAAACTTATAAAATTTAAATTAAATTATTATTAGAAATGTAATGTATTTACTTATTTTAAATAAATTATTTTATTTTTCAAAAAAATTACTTAAAAATGGATTTAAATGCTTATAAAATGGAAATAGATTTTTTTTTTGACGGTAATTTACATATTAAATTTAAATTATAGTATAATAACATAAATAAGATTTTCAT
>JBANCZ010001846.1:0-18844 GCA_037040025.1 Sphaerogastrella javana | reverse complement strand
AGAGAGAGAGAGAGAGAGAGAGAGATAGAGAGAGAGAGAGAGAGAGAGAGAGAGAGAGAGAGAGAGAGAGAGAGAGAAAGAAACGCAGAGTTGGAAACAGAGATACAGCTAGATTGATGTGAGCAGTGCAATATTGGCAATACATAACGAGCAAAAAGCAAACTAATTAACGGCTTAAGGACTCAACGCAGTCAAATAATGATAATGATTCACTGTGTAAGCATAGAAGGGGTGGGTAACAGGGGTGAGTATGAGTATACTCAAGCCGTACTCAGTCAGAACTAATGAATGCGAGCTGTGGCATGACCCAAGTCTTAATTTATGCATCATTTATTGATGCCGCTTCGATTAAATTTTCAATTTATTTGTGACTCGGTTAAATCGTTTCTCTCTCTCTCTTTCTCTCTCTTTCACTTACGCGCCTCTATAGCTATCTCTCTTCCTATCACTCTTTGTCTCCCACTATCCCTTGCGTGGTCTTTTACGCTTTAGCTGGCAGCATAATCGCATTGAGCTGTCATTAGTGTGACATTAATTAAGTTAATCGGCCACTGTGCATTGTTATTGTCTCTGCTGTGCCCATTGTTGCTCACATTGTGCTACTCATTCTAGTTGTTATTGCTGTTGCTGTTGCTGTTGTTGTTGTTGTTGTTGATGTTGTTAGTGCGTGTGTCACAAGTAGAAAATCGAAATCCAATTAAGTCTCTGCTACCAGTTCGCGCCACCCCGTGCGCCACATGCATAATTCAAGCCCAAGTACAAGCCGTACACACAAATTAAAGTCTCAAACTGTAGTCGGTGTAGGCACCGAGGGCGACGGAAATGTCACCTTAGAGGGGTGTTACGCCGCCCACCAGTCAGATGAGTGCCTTAGCTCTTAGTTCAGACCTTTCGCTTATGACTAAGCAAACCAGATTCATCATTAATTCAAATGTTATTAAGCAAACATCATTTAGCCGTATTCTTCCCCCAGCTCCGCTCCTGTCACACCTTCTAATGTTGAAACTTCTTGGCTTTAGCCTCAAGTTTATGACATACTTTAGATCGCGATGTTTGCCAGCTTTTAGCTATTTGTTAGCATCTACTTGCTCCCTGAAACGCAACATATGACAAGCGGAGGACGCAATTAATTGGCCACAAAATGCCACAACAGCATGGCACGCTTCCTCACCTTCTTTGCTGCTCCGACCTTTTTGATACAAATCCAGGTCTAAGGTGAACAGAACTGTTTGAGCGTTACACGAGGTATAGCTTCTGAGACACACAGAGCCATACAAAAATGAGAGATATATTTTACAGGAAATAATATTTCTGTTGTCGCTGTATAAACAGATGGAAACAGATAGATAAATGATTAAAGGTATAATAGATTTCTAGACAGCAATTGATTCAACTTTTGATTAAGTATAAAATGTATAAGTCTGAATGATTGTCTAACATTACGTTGTGATAAATTAAACCACTTCTTACGGCTTCTGGTAATAATTTAATGCTGTTCAGTTTATAATAATAAGAATTATAATAATAAAATATTTTTTAATGACACTATTATAACAAGCAAAAAGTTTTCAAAGACAGCATATACTTTCACACTTTGAATAAACATTTCGGCTGGGCCAAAGCTTTTAAATAAACGCCTTAATTAAGCCTAATATAAATATATACACACACGTGTATTTATATATGCAGCAATTACAGTTAAAACTGTAAATTTGTCGAACTATTTTGTGCAGTTGAACGGATACGTTTTGAATTAACAAGAAGCAAGGACGACCCGACCATTTGATAGCCTTGAGTCAGTCATTGATTTATGTCCTTAATAACTAATGTAGGTGTGTGTGTATGTGTTAAAATATTGTGCAGAAAACTATTATGCAGTAAGCGTATTTGCAATTATTTTACGGCCAATTTACCGTGGCAATGGCGACTCTGGCTCTGACTCTGTCAATAGAAAATCAATTGTGTGTGGGAGGAAAGTAATTGCATTTGCTGCTTAATGGACAGCATGGAGTGATAAAGTATGATATAATATTGTATTATTATACGATCATATATAGGCCTATCTCTAACTGTAATGACAGCGGTAAATGTTTCTGTAGTATAAGTAAGCATACTTCCATTTGCCCAAAGTTCAGTATGAATACGTCAATGTAATTCGAACTGCGCCGAAGTCAAAATAAATGTATCTATCACCACCAATCTCCCTATCAATCTCTCTCTCTCTCTCTCTCTCGCTCTCTCTTTCCCTCTGTCTATTGTCTTTCTCTCTTGTTGTGGATTCATTCAATCATGAGCAAACATTAAACCTGGATAATGAAGCTGTGAGTATGAAAGCAGCAATTGCATTCACCTCCCATTGCACGAGCTAAAGATACCGATACATCAATAGATATAGCTATAAATATTGCTATAGATAACCACCGTAGTTACAGCTGTGTATACACTTATAGACACAAATAGGGCTATAGAGGAACCGATACAAGCATTTTCCTTATAGAAACGCTTATGTATACTATACTATACATAATATGGTTGTCGACTCAGATGCAGCTTCAAGTACACGAAAAAGTTACTAATGTAGCAAAATGTGGCGCAATCGGTATAAATAGAACTAAAAAAAAAAAAAAAAAAACCCAACCATAGCTTCCGCTCTAGGTCAGTGTTGAGCTCTAAGTGTAACGATAAATACAATATACTTTGGAAAAGCTATACATACAGTTATCCTTACTGATATAGATACTTTCGAATATATAGATATTGCAGCTATAGAAGCAACTGTAAATACAAGTTATATACACCTTGAGATACAGTTACACCTATACACTATTGAGTTGGTACTGGCCACAGTTACCACAATGGGGGTAAGGTGCACGTTTCAATTATTTACACATGTGTGTGGGCGTATCTGTGTGTGTGTGTGGCTATGTGTATCTGTGGATGGATTTGTGTGGGTGTATATGTATCGTTTGCTGTAATATCTAAAATGCAGACACGTAACTTCAGTTTAAAACTAAGCAAATTCTCAGCACAAAAAGGACGCACATCAGCAGAGAGCAAGAAGACAGCTAAAAGCATGAATATTTCACAGACTTACACGATTTGCACACATACACATGCACACAGGCATAGACACAGATACGCAGACACACACACACACACACACACACACACACACACACACACTGACATACACACATGCATATTAAGAATGGTGCTGTCTTTTCAGCTGTCATCGTCTTTTTTGGCTTAAACGCAAACAAATCATACAGACACAATTGAAATTGTTATAGTGTGTACGTCTGCCTGTCTCTCGCTCTTTTTATCCGTCTCCCTTTAGCTCTGTCTTTCTCACTCGCAGTGAGAATCTCTGCTCTTGTCGCTGATGCTGTCTTCGTCTCCAAAGTGCACTCGAGCGTTAAGAAATGAAAATACTATTTAAGCCATTTTATCAACATAATCGTAAATCATTTCGCACTTTTTCCCCTTCTCCCTTTCCTCATCAGTTACTCGCTTTCGCATAAAAGTCGTGCTAGTCGGAACACGTCGAGACAAGTCGAGGCAAGTCGAGGGCAATAAAACGTAGCACGAATTGTCTCTGCGGCTCTGTGAATATAATTTGTTATTGGATTGTTTTCAGCTAGGGAGGTTCACTTATCTTCTCCTATCTCTGCCTGTATCTGTATATCTCTCTCTCTCTCTCTCTCGCTGTCTAGCCCTCTCTTTCTATTTCTCTCTGTCTCGAAACGCTCTGCCTTCAACTGATTCTATATTTATAGTTCTATCTCTTTCAGCTACAACTTTGCCGAAGACTGAGGCTTTTGAGTGTTAATATTTTTGGCTACCGTTGCTATTGTATACCCTACAACCACTGCAGTAGAAACAATCTATATCATGGGTTGTTTATATATATAACAGATCACTATTAGCAGGATAAGTTTCTTCTGTCTTAGTCGACGCAAATCAATATTTTTGTAAATCTTTTCTATTTCCTGTTTCAATTTAACAATTCCTTTGATTCATAGGCACAATATAGTATAAGAGTTACGTACAGGGTATTTTACCCTACGGCTATCTGCCTGAGAGTGCGATTTTATCGCCTGCGCTGTCATGTATATTTTTAGCCTACCATATGTCTATCCCCTTCCTTTGCTCGCTCCCGCGCTTTCTATCGCGCTCTCTCCGACTCTACTTTAGCTACAATTTCTCCATTTTTTTGTCATTCATTTCATGCTCGAGCGCGCACACAATGGCCGAGCAACTGCAGACCGCATCATTATGTATGGCAAGCACACACAAATACACACACGTACGCACAACAACAACCACGATGATAAAAAAATATGTACAACAGTAGGGGCGGTGCCTAGCTGTAAGGACGCTGCAACTCGATTCATTGGCCTGATTAAGTGTACGTATACTTTATGAATTCCATGACGCATACATTTTTCTGACAAAGTTCATGGACCCTTTGGTGTTTTTTAATGACAGGGTCTAAAAGAAAACAAGTACAAGCTTTGCCTACACTTAGTGTTTTAACTATGAGCGGATACGCAGCATCTTAAAATAGAAGTAAAAACATACACTCTCCGGTTTATCTATTTCCCTTTTCCTGTCTTAGTGTTCATGTGTCTCTGAATCTGAAACACACACGGAGAGCAGTGCTTAGTTTGAATTCATAAATTGGCACGTGGCTAGAACTAAAAATCATCCAATTAAAATTCCATGCCAATGCATTTACCGCACGAGTTGCTGAAAATTACTCCCACACACACACACAGACGAGATTATGAAGCAGAGAAAGGGGAAATGGTGCCATGAAAAGCAAAATGTTTTCTTTGAAAATATTTGCGTTAACACCAACACCAACACCAACACTAACAACAGTAGTAGCTTTTTCTCTCTCACTCTTTGCCAGCTGTGGCCATTCGAACCTTTTCATTCCAATAACATTTTTGGTTACTCTCTCGGTGTCTTACTCTCCCTAAATCCCACCCTCATACAAAGTCCCATTATATATATTTAACTCGCTCCTTTCTCTTTCTCCCTTTCTCTCTGTCTTTCTCATTCTCTCTTCTCTCTCTCTCTCTTTATAACCGACCATCTCCCTGACGCTTTCCAACAATTTCATTAACGCGCTAAGCGAGCGTACGTAATCAACATCGATTGTAGCTTGTTAACGCATACACAGAGTTGCCATCATCTTCCAAAAGCACAGCAATTAAGCTACTGCAATAGCAGCTGTAGCTCGGCCAAAGCGTTCAAAGCGCCGAGAGTGTGGCATAAGCCAAGCTCAGCATCATGACAAGCAAATTAAAGCAGCTTTCAACTGCAGAAGACCCACTACAGCGCAGAGTATGCTCAACTTACAGTTGCTCTACATAGACATAGACTGTACTGTGACTGTAGTCACAGGACTGTGACAGTGACTGTAACTGTGATTGTCACAGTCAAGTATCCAAGCATTATCCGTTTGTGCTACTTTTAAGCATAATTTATACCTGTGCACATGCTCGCAAAATAAGACCATTAAATATGCATATCAAATATGTATCTATATCTATTTAAAAAACAAATAACAGTAACGGTGGAGAGACTGAGCGAGATAGCCAGTGGGAATAGGAGAGCGCATGTGGGGGAGTAAGAATAAGATATTCTACTTTTCTTTAGCCATTAAAAGCGATTTTCCACTCGCTTTCCATTAAAGCCCGGCCACGTTCTTAAGATGGGTTACCCTAAGGCGCATTTGAGGCTTAAATGCGTCGCGCTCACACGCACAAAGGCACACACAATAATACACACGCAGACACACTAACAGTCATATGGAAAAGAAAAGGCCATGTGCTGCGCGTTTTGTGCCACAGAAGCAGCAGCACAAGCAGCAGCAGCAGCACAAGCAGCAGCAGCAGCAGCGACAGGAGCAGCAGTAGAAGAACAATTTTTTGGCCTTGTAACACTTGCGCTAACACTAACAAAAAGAGAGCGAAAAAGAGAGTGCGAGTGCGAGAGAGAAAGACACGAGTATATAGCAATATATAGAGTGCATATACATAGTATTTATTGTATTTGCCGCATGTGCATTACACGAGTTGCAACTTTCATGTTGCCAGTGTGGCAAATGCAATTCGCTCGCTCTCTGCTGCCACCACCGAAAAATTTTGTGGGCTGCGTAACGAGGCTTTAATTGAAACCAAAACGTGTGGCACAGCGCACTGTGGCTACACGTTGCGCGCTACGTGCCACCAAAGCCAAACGCGACTGCCACAAAACTCACACAACTGGCAACTAGCTGCTGTGCAGCAACTGTTTAGCTGCAGCTGTAACTGCAGATTTGCAATCAAGTTGTCAAAGCAACTGCAAAGATTAAATGACATACAGCGCGCATCTACTCTCTCTCTCTCTCTGTCTGTCTCTCTCTCTCTCTCTTTCTCTATCTCTCTTTCTCTCTCTCTCTCTCTCTGTCTCTCTCTCTCTCTTTAACTCTCTTCTCTGGCTCTGACTCCGCATCTGTCGCTCACTTCCATATAAATACACCTGGACATACACAGCTTGCATTGATATATTGCAAATTGATGGTGTTGCTCTACCCTTTCCTTCTTCTTCTCTTTCACTTTCACTCTCCCTTCCTATCCCTCTCTGCTCTTCTCTCGCAGCAGCTCAAATGTAAAATTGCTTGCTAATGCCATACACGTGGCAACGTTTAGCACTTACCCCCCTTTTTCACCAATCACCGTTCCTTCTCTCTTGTTTCCACTCTGTGTCGCGAATCGAACGTTATTCTTTCATTGATTTCAGTTTTCATGCTGTCCACGTGAAATTCGTTGCACTTCCATTCAACTGTGCAACTTATGTTGCATGCCTCATACTCCTCCCTTACCCCTACCATCACTGGCACCACGCCCACATTGTGGTAGAAGTAATGTATGCAAAGCACTAACGACAGCAGCAATAAAAATTCATGAGTGTGTGTGACTGCTCCTCAACAGCCTGAGTGCGTTCATGAGCGTGTGTGAGTGTGTGTGTGTGTGTTAGTGTAAGCTTATGGTAAGCATGTGTAGGTGTGATTTGACCTAATGTGCAAAAAGAATATGAATATGGAAATGCTAAAGTTGACTTTCTCTGCTCTCTCTTTCTCTATCAGTTCAACACTTTCCTTCTCTCCTTTGCTTTTTACCCTTTATTCACTTTATTTTCCACCACTTGGTGAATGCTTGCGATATTAATTGCATTGGGCCAACGTGCCGAATGCGTGATTTTTTGATCATGTAATTCCTACATTTGTATACCCTGTATTCGCTAAAAACACCAAAAATGAAAATACTAGTTTTATGCAACTATTTAAAAGAGCATAGGTGGCACTTCTAGAGCAGTATTTTATTGGAGCCAACATTTTTTGAAGAGTCCTATAGCTTACACTAATATAGATTATTGCTGCTGTTGGTAACATTCGACTCTTCTGTTTCTTTGGCTTGCAAACGCAAAAGCCGCGAAGCATGCAATAGTTATTGACCACAAAAATGCTGCGGTAGTTGAAAACTGTTCAAAAAACTTGTGAGCATGCGTCAATCAGGATTGCACGACTGAGTACATCTCCTAGAAACATGGCAAAACTGTTGAACAATCATGAACCGTTCGTATTGAGTAGTTTCCAATATATATTAGAATTCGTAATCATAACTATTATTATAAGTTTGTTCTGCCCTAAGTTCTATTTAGTGTATGGTATAATAAACGATTTAGTTCACATAACATACACTTTCATGGAAATGATTACAGGGTATACCAGAATAAAAGGGGGTTTCAGAAAAAACTGTAAAGTTCGGAAAACCACAAAAGAGCCTTTACATTACAATAAAAACTATGCAGACTATGAAGTTTGGCAACCGAGAAAAGCAAGGGCAGGGGGGGCCCCCTCTCTCTCATTCTCTGTCTCTCTTTATCCCTTTCTGTCTCACTGTTTTACTGACTCAGAGTGTATTTAAGTGCGAGTGTATGAGGGTAGCTGCCGCAAAACACCGCAAACACAGTGATAATTAAAGTTTCGACAACAACTAACAACAGCAGCAACAAAATCAACAAAAACAACAGCAAGAACAACAAGAAGTGCAACAACTACAGCAACAACCACAACTAAAACTACAACTACAACAGCCCAATAGAAGTCACTCGAGCTTTATTACATTGTATGGTGCCGCTTGGGCCCAAGCTGCCCAACTGCCTGGCTTTTCTTGCTGTTTTCCTGCCTTGTTCAGCTTTCGCTCTACTTCTTTTTTTACTCTGTTTGAACACTTGGTCCTCTATGCGAGCCAGACACAACATGTAGACGCCGCTTGTAGAGCCCCAACAGTAAGAACAACAGCAACAGCAACAACAACAGAAAATAAAAACAACAACAACAAAAATGGGGAAAAGTTGTAACAACATCCTTATGCGATAACAAGGCCCAGCCAGAGCAAAACTTATTTGCATAAATAAAAATTGAAAAAAGTGCAAAATAAATACAAAAACCCAAGCGGAACAGTCACATGCGATCGACAGAAAGATACCTCCAATTTAGCCAATGACGAGAAATATATATGCAAACAATGCTTATACGCAAATTCATATCGTTCTACATCATCCGAAATTTGATCTGTTTCCCGCTTATAGACCCAAAAATTTCTTTTAAAAACAGTCAGACAAAGGAACAGACAAATGTGTAGCGATCCCAAGATTCTTGTTGCTGATGCATCATCATAGTTTCATATGTTGCATGCGATATCTATTTTAGCTAGTTATATGCACTGTTACAAACAGGCGAGACCCTGTTTCAACTTTTTAAGGGGTGTAAAGGGGTGTTAAAACCCCGAACCATATGCAACCGAAGAGGCTAGAACAACAATAACTACTACTACTACAGCTGTTGTGGAAGCAACTATGTAGTAGAGTGTAAGGCAGCATAAAACGACAAGTGCCAAGGCAAATAGACAAAGTTTTTGGCCTTTGAAAAAGCAAGAGAGTGAAAAAAAAGGAAAAGATGGAACCAACTCAGTTACAGTGCAAACAGAAGTGGCAAGTGGCGTTGCATTGATGATGTGCCCCGTAAATGTTATTATATTTTTACCACTTTCTCTATTCATTTTTTACACTTTTCCATTTCGTTACAATTGTTTTAGTAATGGGTATATTAAAAACCATGAACATTTTCCACACATGAAATGAATTCCTACGGGTAGATTAAAAGAACTTTATAGCGGAATACAACATACATACATAAAACTTTTTTTATATTATAAAAATTATACAATAAATATATAGCATGCTGTTGATAAGCTAGATTACGATACAAGGTTTTCAAATGCTTGAGAAGGAGTAAGCGGTAACTTTTTCTCGAGCATGCCCAGCTTAAATGTAAATCCAGGCAAAATTCAGTAAAATTTTTTCCAGAATTTTTGCAGCTTTTTTTGCGTGTTGGTGCGCTTGTTGGCATAAGTTTGACATTTGAAGCCTTAGTGTGAAGTCTGAGCCTTCACTTGGCGCTCTGTTGCCTATTGGAAATGCGAAGAAATGAAATGAAATTATATTTTTTGCGCTGTGTAACAGCGTTCTGTGCCTCAGACATGGTTTACGCCAGGGCTTAACTTTTTGCCACAATATTTTGAATCAACGAGTCAACAGCAAATGGGAAATGTGGAAGCCAAATGTAAAGTAAAGTGGGCGTAACCACAAGCCAAAATACAAGCCAAGTGTGTGTGTGTGTTCATACATATATACATATACACATGTATATATCAACTGAAAAGTTGAAAACCGAAAGCGACACCCGCTCATTAAATATACAAGGAATGGAAATGTCAACGTGAAAATTAATTAACTCGATTGCGAAGCTTTGACAAAAGGCGCGGAGATTGAAGAGGGAAGAGTGAAAAACAGAGAATTGACTTTCGCTAGAGACAACTCAGCGAAAGCAAGAACAGGGTAGGGATTCCCGCGGTCAGAGCCAAAATGGCTTTGCCTCATATTTCAATCAAATAATGGCGACAGATGCGCGGCGAGTAAAGACGAGGCAAGTGGCAAGTGGCAAATGGCAAGTGGTGTAGCAGTGGCATGGTGGCAGCCATAAGCTGCAACATAATTTTGGCAAGAGTCCATCAACTGCTGCCTGGTACTGCCAGTGTCATAACCACGCCCACAGCGCCCACACGCAGCGCATGAACCACAGAGCACAGCGTCGTGAGGGGCTCATCAATATTTACAAGCGGCATGCCGCAAATTTTGGGACCAGACCAAAAACAGGGCGTGTTTATGGGCGAAAAGTTAATTGCTAAATGACAAAATGTGCGAGAGAGATAGCAGACAGTGTAAGAGTGAGAGAGAACCAACAGAAGCGTGAGAGAAAGAGGGGCAATTGACAACAGGCCTAAAATGTTACGTTTGGCCAAGGCGCAAGATTAATGAGCGGCAATTAAACGTTTAAGTGTTGATTAATGAGAGAAGGAGAAAAAAAGAAGAGAGAGAGTCAAACAAAGAGGGAGTTACGAAGAAAGAAGAAGGAGTGTGCATGCTCAATCAATGTATGAGAGAAAGAAATATGTAAAATGTGAAACTAGTGCTAGGTCAGTGGCATAAGTCATAAATTTCAAAAGGTAGAATAAGGACGTTATGAAGAGTGGGGGCAAGACAAAGATAGAGCGAGAAACAAACTGAAGGTGTATCCGCGAAAGAGAGAGAGAGAGAAAGATTGGGTGATAGGCCCCAAAATTGAAAGGCATTTGGCATTTATCATCTTTACGGTTTAACTGCCAAAGTACTTTGAAAGGATAAGCCAAGCCAAGTGTAAACCAGAAACAGCAGCAGCAACGAGGCAAACAAAACACCAAAGAGATAGACAGGGAAGAGAAGCAGTCAAAGAGAGGAAGAGAGACAGAAGGAGAACTGTACAAAGTCAAACAATGTTGTATGCCTTACTAGTTTTATCCCATCTATAACAAGAGGGAGCTGCTGCTTGGGTTTTCCTCTGTTTATCTTGACAGCAGAAGAAAAATAAGAAAAGAAGTAACAAAGCACAAAGCAAAAGGAAAAAACAAAAGCAAAAGGAGTGTAGCGTACAGCCAGCGAAAAAGAAGGTGCCCAATAACATAAAGCATCAACTATGAACGTCAAATAAAACGCACTTCCCATAAAACTAACACAGCAATTAAATATACCAAAAAGTCATGGGTCGAGAGCAGTCTTGAAATACGGATATAATAGTTATCGTCTATGTTGATTCATAGAAAACAAATGATTACATGTAAACGATAGTATCGTATGTGAATATCCATTGTAAACTATATTATTAATGAAATTGTATACACAATTTTGAGTCATATAGTTTGCTAGATACGCACATTAACACGGAAAAGCTGACACGCATCTATTAGATCGGCTACTATCCAAATTTCTTTTTGTATTGCATACATTTCCACCAACCTATATACACTATGTGAGTCATTCGGAACGGATGCAAGGTATATAAATATGGCAGAGGCAAGACTACAACGTAACTCAAGGAAAAATCAGTAACTACAACAACAGTGACAACAGGAAATGTCCATCAACAGCTAGAGAGTGACAGAGAAAGATAGAGAAAAGAGGAAAATGGGAGCTGGCAAGTAAGAGACTTTGCTGACAGCAGGAATATTTGTTCAAGTGTTTTAAGTTCAACACAAGGACAATGGGGCTAGGGGGCTGGCGGCCAAAGCAACAACTAAAATAAAAGCAACAGCAACAGCAACAAAGACTACAATAACTACGAGAACAACAAGAACAACTACAACAATGGATAGCAAAGATTACGGCAGCATTTTCTCTGATTTACCAAATGAAATTTTAATGCATGAAAAGCAGGCAGAACAAAACTTTTCACAACAATCAAGCACGAAAAATTGAACCCGAATTTAACTTTCTCTTTCTCTCTTTCTCCTAAATGCAAGCTACTCAAAACCTGTCTGTCTGTCTATCTGTCTATTCCACTGTACCTTTGCCTGTCTGTCCCACTGTCGCTTTGGGTGCTCCATAAAAGCAGCTGCTACTGCTCTCAAAATCTTTACTTATCTCTACTCAGCTCTTGCTTCCCCCTTAAATATTTATCAGTTCCGAGACAGAGAAAGGACTATATAGTTGGAAAATAGGCTGCATTACTCAGTATTAGACACGTGCACAGGTAAAGTAAACTGCTTGTGGCATAGTCAATCGATTCTAATTAAGATGTTAGCATATAGAGAAAGAGCTTATGGGCGTATCAGCGACTTCAAGCAGTTTGCACTAAATATTTAAACGCTTAACATAACGATAAATTGTATATTCGGGTAAACTATCTTAATGTGCAGTATTTCTACTTTGTAGACTTTTATAGACTCGTTGCAATACACAGGTTCTAAGAATTCTTTTACAATTTCCCTGTATTTTTAAAGAATTTCTTAAATTCTTTATTCTACTGAACTAAAAGCTGAATAAATGATAAGTAGTAGTCTATACACACATGAAATATTAACTAAATATTTAAGGCAAATATCAAAATCCATATCATAACTTATATTTAAACAAACTGTTTAATTGGCTTTCACAATTCCGAAAAATATTTGCTTTTATGTATATGTATGTGCATTATAAATAGTACAATTTACTGTATAGTTTTGTAATTTTCCATGGAAAACAGGAAGGAAAGTGTGGAAATGCACTCACATCATTATTTACACACCACAAAATACGGCGAAATTATTCGATGCAAACATCCTCATGATAAAAATGCGAACAAAACTGATTAATTGAGACAGACACAGCACAAAAGTGAGAGAGAGAAAGCGAGAGAGAGAGAGAGGAAGAGTGAAAAAGTGAAAGAGAGAGAGAAATAAAATGAGAGTAAGAATGGCTGCTGCTGTAGGCATAATGGGATGATGACTTTAATTAAATTTTCCTTGGCCCAGGCAATCCTTTTATATGGCATAATCTGTGTGACTCTGTCGGTCTGTGTGGGTGCTGTGTGTGTTTGTGTATGTGAGGCTGTGTGTGTGTATGTGTGTGTGTGTATATGTGCCAGAGCTAATGAAAATCAAACGTTGCAACACATTCAACTGTCCCACCGACTAAAGCTGAATGATTGGAGCAGACTGTAAGCTATTGTTGTTATTATTATTATTGTTGTTGTTGTTGTTGTCGACCTCCAAGCGAGGGCAGCAGCTTGTGATTTATTATTAAACACGAATATGAATTTCTTCGTCAGAGCTCGCAGTCCTTTGCTAGACTAAAAAATCAGTAGGAAGCACACGACAGGAAGATATCACGCATAAAGTATTTTTCTCTCAATAATATGTTTTACTCGTTTAACTAATATGCTTTTAATCTGAATATAATAAATTTGTTTAATAAATATTTATGGAAAGATCAACGTATTCCTGTAAATCGATTGGTATCTTTTTTTAGAAGCTTAATATTATACCCCAAATGGAATTAAGTACCGGGTATAATCAGCAACAACAACATATTGTATTGTATTTTGTGCTCTGCAAAAAAAACCTGTGGCATTTTTTATGATTAATTAAAATTTATGAGACAGCTGAGAGTGAGCGGGGAAGAAAAGAGACAACGTGGCAGAGAGGGAGAGTGTGTGAGGGAGAGAGAGAGTGTGTGTGTGAGGGAGAGAGAGAGTGTGTGTGTGAGGGAGAGAGAGATCTGTGCGGTTTATAGGGTAAGAAAAATCAGTAAAAATGAATGGCAGCTAAAAGAAATTAGCTGGCTGAATTAGGTGCCCAATTAAGTTGTGCTCTGTGTGTACTGCCCAATGACTAAGAGACACCCTATGGAAAGTGTACCCGTCACAACGCGGATGCTATCCCTACCGCTAAATCTTAACCGCAACCTGATTTCATGCGTTTTCTACTTGATTCACTAGAGCTTACAGCAGCAGCAATGCCGCAAAAAGGGCGCTAAAGCAGGGAGAGAAACAATAAGAATAGGGGAAAATGAGAGGAGACAGAGCAGCACACATTTTATATTTATTAAAGCAATAAAATAAAGTACAACCTGGCCAGCAGACTACTACTCGTTTAACCGGAGAGATAACATGGAGAAGGGTGCGAGGTAGAGGCCAAGAGCCGAGAAATATCGCCATGTCATAGCCGTCATGCAGGTCGCCTTCAGCTCAAACTGTAACAGAACTCAGAGCTCGCATACATAAATTCAGCTGTTTGTCTCCTTACTCCCCGTATCCCTTACTCACTCCCTCTTTTCTGTAGTTTACGTCCGCTCTCTGTCGGTGTGTAAATTGTTGTTTCAACCATTTTTTGGAATACGCCTACGCCCATTTCTCTTTTTTGGGTTACTCCCTTCGGTCGCTTTTCGGCTGCATATGTATATGTGCGGCACAGTGGGCCCACACACACACAGACACACAGACACACAAACACCCACATACCCACGCCCACACTCACATCCACAAGGCCGTAGCAATAAATTTAAAATTAACCCTTTTTAGAAGCAGAGCCACAGCTTTTGACCTTAGACCTGACACTAACGCAGCCACAACACTGCCACAAAGAAACAGCAATAGGAATAGGAATAGGAATACCAATTGGCTTGAGCAGAACTGGTTCCACTCAAAGGAGGCGTATTTCAACATAGTTGTCACCTATTTCAAATACAACAGCATCTATATTCATGTTGAGTTGAGTTGGACCAGACATTGATTTGGATTAAGTTAGTTAAGGAAGTGTTTCAATTTACAACACAAATCAACTCAATTCAATGAAATTTAGTTAGAAATGTTATTTAGAGTGTAGGTTCAAAACTCCGTCCGGTACTAAAAGTCAGATATATCTGTAAATCTACCACTCGGTGGGGGAAAACCTTAGACTAATTGTCCATAGAGACAAATCTACTTTCGAATGTATGTTCATTCAAATATTTTGAAAGATTTATAGCAGTCTGTCTTTGGATGTTTTGTAAAATACTTAATAAAGGTAGCACACATGCTGTAACACATTACAGTTGGTATAAAAATAATTCATAATCATAAATAATATAGTTGAATGTGATTATGGTTGCAATTATTTATAAATGTATGGCTATAATACTATGACACTGCAATTTGCAGCTGACAAATTGCAGTAAGTAGAAGAAGCGAGTTAAGAACTACAATTTATACATATTTAGTGACCATTGCCTTAATTAAATGATGTTCAAGCAAATGCAAATCAAGGGAATATAATGGCATAGCCGCTGATTACATACAGATTGAGTTGGCAAGGACTTAGAGAAAAAGCAGAGAAAAATGGCTACAGCAGAAGAAAGTTATCATTGTGAAAGCAACAATAAATAAGCTATAAAGCCGTAGACAAAGAGAGTGCGGGAGAAAAGAGAAGTAGGGATGGAACAAAAGTTCAAGTGGCCAAGACAATGCGAAAAATGCCATTTAAAAGGAAATCAGCAAAAGGAATTCTCGCTTATGGCCAAACTGATTGAGGCCAAAACGTAACGAAACGAAAGGAAATGGGGAAAATGCGGCAATTCACGTTTGACATTTTTGTTAAATTAAATTGTTTTAAATTCCGTACAAATAAATCAAATTGAATTTTCTCGCTCGCTCACTCTGTGCACTTAATTTTCGTTTCGAAAATGGGCTTAGAAACTTCATAAAAAGTTCACCCATGCAACAGCAACCCTAAGTAGGCTGAATTTGTACGTTTTTCATGAAGTTTTCCAATATTAACATTAGCAAATAAAATATCAGCATGTTTAGTCCAAATTCTCACATACCCAATAATGACACAAAAGGGACAGACCTAGAAAGTCTAACGCCACGTACTTTCCCCTCTTTTTCCCAACAAATGAAGCGTATCAAGACTTGCTGTTGTTTCTTTAGCCTCAAGACGGGCTGCCTTATAATAGCCTTACTTGAGGCCTGTTGTGGCCTCATTGCATCAATTGAGGCCTACAAGAGATACAATAGGGAGACAGATCCTCTGATGACGCCAAATTGGATAGATGACCTTAGTAATACACAGCATGATTCACAATTATCTCTGTTGTTGGGTCTAATCACACTTATTAGTTCACAGCTGCTGCTATCGGGCGCTATTTATGTGAGTATGTAGTATGTGAATCGGTTGTATTCAGCCTGATATCATTTTTTACATCAAATCTAAGTTATATAACTATTCGTCATATATGAAGTTATTTTAATAATATTTGTACTACTTTTACCATTTCTTCAGCAACATAAAGCCTGTCTGCTGATATGGCTATACATCATGTCATTTTCGACGGCTAGCTATATGTTCTATTCTCTTGTAATTTCCTGTATACCAGAACTAATAATCTTCGATGTCTGCTCGGTAGGTAAGTAAACTAGCCGTCGCTGTAAAAGCTAGACTTAATATAAAGTTTATAGCACTCCAGGTGTACTTTCTGGTGGTAGTACTGGCCCATTATCAGGAACTGAAAGGTGTCAAAGGCAAAAGGCAAGAATTTGAGGTGCTCTGTAACGTAAGTGAGGTATAGTTAAGATGTAGCAAATAGAGTATGTATATACCCATTTTAATAAAGTTTATGGTATATATATGACAATATATGGATTATAAATTTGGCAATATTATTAATTTTTGTTTTTCATTTGCGACATGCCACTACAACCAATTTTTGAGCTATCCAATTTGAATCTATGTACAATATGCAGTAAATTTATCTAGTTATAGTTATATTTAACACATGCTATGGTTAATATGCATTTTTATCATAATTTTTAGTTCACACTAAAAATTGCCGTTGCATTTCAATTTTATCAAATTGCAATTGGGATTCCTCAAAAATTGTTTGCATAAACATGAATTTTGTGTTAACAGAAAAGAAGCGCGCAAATTTTCAGCATTAACAAAAAAAAAAAAAAAAATAATAATAAATGATTAAAGTTGGTTAAAGCAAATATTAACAAATTTATAAAATCGAATTGAAATCTTACTTTGACGTAGGATTTTTTTGGCGGCTCTCGCGCTGATGCGTTTGCCGATGCCGTGGGCGTGCCGCGTTTGTTAGTGCGATTCTTTTTTAATACGATAACGCGCATGGTGCACTATTCGATAATAATCGGTATGGCAGAACTATCGATGGAACACAGGCGAGGTGCTTTTAATTGAAATATAGATCTATTTTCTGTCTCTCAAATGATTTGCCGTTCACAGACGGATTTACACATTTAGAATACACATTTAAGTACAAAAAATATAATGCGATAGTTTCACAGAGAGTTTTAGTTTTAAAGCGATCAACTTCTAGTCGATATTTGTTTAGATTATAAACTAACTAATGCTGCGTCTTCACTGCGCATATGTCATGTCTTTTGTTTTCGTGATTAGAACGACGTCGTAGTAATGTTACATATCTTATCTTATATTAAAATATGTTGTCATTTAACTACTGAAACGATTGTTAAATACATTTTGGTCGATTAGTATTGCCAATTCAAATATTTATACTACGATATGTGCCTTCAGACACATGTATGACGGTCTATGGTATATATACATTTTAAACAATATATTTCATATGACGACAAGTTTAACCGATTGAATAACGTCACATATGCGAATATATAAACTGAATACGGGACATTTCCATTGACTCATATGACAGTGTATGGCACATGTCTGCATCAAAATAAATGATGCATTTTAAAAAAGTGCACATATATTAAGTATATACATTTTCACATCACATGCGACGGATGACAAGTTGACATATTATATATGGCACCATATGACTTGCCGTGAAAAGACAGCATTAGTGAGAACTACTTTCTATGGATTATTAGTATTTAGAGTTGATATTTACAGCAGATTCGTTAGCTTTCTATGTACTATGTATAGAATTAATTGATTTATATATAGTATGCGATAGTTAGTGTGTATATGTGTATGTGTGTGTGTGATAGAAATAGCGATAAAGGTACGCTTTTGCTATAACTATATGTGTATATCGGCTAAGTTTTGATACAAGCGTGTGATAAATAGTAGTATTGACCCGACTTGTCAGTGTTACAAAATGCACTAATTACTGAAAGCAGGCAAAACGTATTCGAAGTTTAAAACTGACAGTGCTACGATATAAGAAATATTATTATATGAATATAATTTTGTTACAATATTTTTTTGTATTGTTATTAATATCATTGCCGCGAAACTACTGCACATGTATCAACATTTGCTGTTGTTGTTGTAAAGAAACTTTACTTACGGTCAGGTCAAGTTAAATATGGTTTGTTTATCGGATTTGTTTAAACTGAACAACACGTAAGGCCTGCCTGTGTCTGCTTTGCTGCTCGCTTTATAATTTCAAGTATTAGGGCTATGATAAATAAGCTAAAGTTCCCTCGCTATAAGGGAGCAATGCCTTATTCTAATACAAATGACAAACGCATTTTAATTTGCTTAAAGTCTTAATAATATAGAATACATATATATATATATATAGATATATATATGCTTGCAGCCAATCAAGTCGATGCTACGCGACGAAATCGTTGGATTTGCGGATCACTCAGGGCAGCAGCAGCTGTGCGACGCGACGCGCGCTCTACGTTCAGCTACGTTCAGATGCGGGCACGTGACTGAGTGGGACGCAAGCTAGAGGATTGCCTTTATACCGATGCTGGTACCCGATGGCCGATGGCCTATGGTCGACTGCAGCTGCAACGATCTGGCAACGCCAATCCATGCACTCGCGCTCTCTCGTGTGCTCTCACTTTCTTCCTTACACCCACTAATACCCAAGTCGAGTTGCTCTCGTGTGAACAGCTGTTTACGATGCTAAGCAATGACGAGTTTACAGTTATTTG
>JBANCZ010001845.1:0-18847 GCA_037040025.1 Sphaerogastrella javana | reverse complement strand
TTCTGTAAGTCATGCTGCATTTTGCGTAATGACTTGTCGACACGAATATTTCATTTTTTTTTGTACCTTTTTTGCACCTTCTATTGTGCTAAAATACGAATGGCTCCAATGTTTGCAATGATTTAAAAAATTCCCCTAAATCTCTGACTCTTTATGTCGTACCCGGCAGTGGGCTAAATATAACGATTATTTATCTGATATTCCATATTCTCTTCTAAATTATCTTCTATATTCTACTTTATATTCCGGTTGACGGTTGTCTTCTATTGTCAAGGCACTGGATGATCGTCAGTTCGATATTATTTCATTATTTATTTATATTGTATTTTTATATGGTATATGGTATAAGGTATAAGGTATATTCTTTGTTGTTAGGCAGTAACCGGTTTTATGTTTCGTATTTCGTCTCTTCGTCTTTTTTGTTATTCGAATTTTTTGCTGTATTTTTATTTGCTTATCTTTTTAGGCGCTTCGTTTCTATAGGGCAGTTCAGCTTTTTTTTTTTGGTCAATGCCTTGGCTTTATTCGTATCATTTAATAATGACGTCCATATGCATATGTCTCGCTATAGTCTCTAGACTCTAGACCTCTCAGCTTTGCTTTGGCTTGGCTCTGCTCCTAGAATACCAATGAGATCTATAGCTCTGTCATGAGAGATGGAAAGAGAAGAGACGCAACATATTTTCGTTATTTTTTTTTTTTTTTGCTCTTCAAAAACCTGCTAATTCTATTGCTGCTTCTTATTTTTGTCTTGCTTATTCTTTGTATTATTATACCAATTTTTACTTATATTCCTACTATTATTATTGTTTATTTTGATATTTCCATTCGTTGTATTTTTGCAACGTTGCAATATATTCTGTTTCCATCAGTTTGGGTTTCGATTTTGCTTTTCTAGTTTATAATTGTGTTTATTTCACTTTTTAATAAATTTTCAATTTGGTTTTCAAAACTTACAAGTGTTTATTGTAATTATTATCATAATTATTGTATATTTTTTGCCAACTGTTCTATTCACTATGTTTCATTGTTTTAGCACTTTGGTAAATATATAGGTAGAGTCAAAGAAAGAAAATGACAAAAACAAAGGCAAAGGGCAGAGAATTTCATCATATTTGTTTTTCTAATTTCGATCTAATGCAATTTTGTAAACACTTTCTTTGTCCACGTTCGAACAGGAAGACCTTTGGCATAGCCTTGGCTAAGTTTGTTTTATTTTGTCACTGAAACACTTTGGCACTAACACTTTCATTAGCATTGTATATAACGATTATATAGATATATATTCATTGTATTATCACATATATATCTATACATAAATTTAGTAGATATTCATTGCTTTATAGAGATTCTCTGTGTTGCACAGAAATGCCGGAAATTAGCCAATGCTTAAGATCAGACAGTACAGCCACGTGAGGTTTTAGTTAATTATGCATTTATAAATATTATCATCATTATCATCATCATCATAATGTGCATATATATATATTTATAGAAGAGGCATGCGATTTGTTTAGCTTCTTAATTGTTTTGCACTTCAGATTTATAGCCGTGGCTTCTTTTGTTTTTTTTTTGGACATGGATAAAAAAATAGAAAGCATTTAAGCACTGACAGCTCTCAGACAAATCACAGGGCTCTAATCACAGACTTTGTTTTGGGTATTCATTTGATTTGTTTACACGGAATCATATACATATATACACCATATATACACAGAATCTTTACATATGTTAAATACAATTGAAATTGAGTTTTTTTTTTTTTTGGAAAGACTTTTACATTGGATGTTTGCGCATGCGCGTCGTCTGTCACTGCCTGTTGATGTTGCTGCTGTTGGCGTTGCTGCTGTTGATGTTGATGTTGCTGCTGCTGCTGTTGATGTTGCTGCTGTTGCTGTTGTACTTGTCTTTGCGAGTCAACGAACGAATTCGTAATGAAACGACAGTAACAATACGCCAGTTTCAGTTGCCGCTGGCTCAGGTGCTTCTCAGCTGTGTTTCTCAGTCTGTGTGTGTCTTAGTGTGTGTCTGTCTGTGTGTGTGTGATTGGTTGTGTGTGTGTTGTTGTGTTTCAGTCGTATGTGAGCACGTAACGATCGAAGGTTGCCTTGAGAGCAAAACAGCGCCCAAAGAAATCGCATGCTACATTCGCTGGAACATTTTTTTGTGTTGAAGATTTTGTTTTGTTTGTGGCTCAAATTGTGGTTGAATTTGTTTACAGTTTTTGTGCGTTTTTAATGAAGTCATAGCCCATATGCGTTAATTTTTCATTATGCTTTATTTGACCATTATATTATTGATGTTACTATATAAACCCATGCTCTATATAGACTCATATCATGGTTTACTTTTGATTGCTTGAAATGTGTTACAATTTTTAATAATATTAATTATTTCATAGTGTTTTAGAGCAACATAAACAATTGTCTTGTGTTTATTTACTTTAGTGAATTTGAGTATTTCATTTGTGAGCTGTTAATTTGCTTTATAAATACTTAGAGACACAGATATATATCTGTATCTAGATATAGATCTATGCATGTGGAAGAGCAAAGTTTGTATAGAGTAGAGCTCTAAATTTACTCATTATTGTTGTAGTTTTTGTTGGTGTTGTTTCTCATTTGTGGAGCGATCAAAGGCGCATTATTAGTTAATTTATTTGCGGTCGAATTAAATAGTAATTAAACCCGAAACATAGTTAATTGCGCTTATGAAAATGCTGACCGAAATTGCCGACGCTGCCAACGTTGCCACAAGGCCAACAAAGTGTCCAATTGGGCTGCCCCACTGGGTCGAACTTTTGGTTAGGGTATGGGCTGTGGTTGGGTGTTGTTGCTGTTGTTTTTGCTGCTGCGTAACACGCTCGAAAATGATAATTGCTGTCATGACAGACGCAAAAATAAAGTTTAAATAATAATCATTTACTTGGGCTATTGCCGCTGCTGCTGCCACTGAAAAGCGTTATTGGGCGAACAGGGGCACATTAAGAAACCATTAGCAACAGCAGCAGCAGCAGCAACAGCAGCAGCAGCAAGAGCAGCAGATACTGCCACACCCTGTCGCTGCTACCCCTGCACCTGCCCACCCACCCACTACAGAGCTGTCATACAGTAAGCAAAGACTGCTGCTGCTGCTGCTGGTGTTGCTGCTGTTGCTGCTGTTGCTGCTGTTGCTGCTGCTGTTGCTGGTGTTGTTGCTGCTGCTGGCAACTGCAACAGCTGCTGTGGATGAGTGGGCACAGGACATGAAGGGTCAATGCAGTCACAGCGACAGCGACAGCGACGCCAACGACGGCATCATTTTTCAAGTGGGGCAGTTCCAACACTTTACAGCTGATCCTGCCCCTGTAGCCCCCCCTTCGTCAGCTGCGGCAGCAACAGTGACGCTTGTAGGTGTTGCTGGTTGTAAGGGGCAACAGTGAACTGTGCTTCAATGGACTGTCGTATGGGGCGTATTGGGCGTATGGGCGTATGGGCGTATAGGGCGTGTCATGTGGCATGGTGGCATGGTGTACGCCTAGGCATTGGCTGGCTTTGGCTGCTTTGGCCGCAAATATGCGCATTCATTAGGGTTTAATAAATATTTTTTCGAGCACTATTTGGCGAACTTTGTGATAAGCTGTGCAGCCACCACAGCAACCACCACCACCACCACCACCAGAGAACCACCAGAGCCCGACTGTTGTAGTTGTTGTGCTTGTAATTGCCGGTGACGTCGACGTCGACGTCGACAGCGACAGCGACGTTTAACAGCTGCCTTCAGTGTGTCAAGTTGTTGCATCAACAGCAGTGGCAAGTGGCAAGTGGCAAGTGGTAAATGGTAAATGGTAAATGGTAAGAATATTATGAACCACATAGTCTCTTTATTTCTTTTTTTTGCCAACCCTTTAAGCATTTCCACGCTGTTCAGTTCAACTACAATTTAATGTCTTTAAGCATATATTGAATGCCTTTATTAAAGACTTTAACTTCACGCTCTTTGGATCGTTCGATCATCTTATGTTTGGCTCTTTGGGTCTTTCGATCTTTAGCTCTTTTGATCTTTAGGTTTTTGGGTCTTTCGATCTTCAGATCTTCAGATATTTCGGTATTTCGATCTTTCGATCTTCAGGTCTTTCGGTTTATCGATCTTTAGGTTTTTCGGTCTTTGAATGTTTGGCTCTTTGGGCCTTTGCGCTACATTTCCTCTGTGGAGCTGTTGACGCGCTTCCCAAATATTTACGCAGTCTAACTCGACGCGGATCGTTGCAAGGTTGCCTATAATTTGCTCATTAGTTTGTATACTTATACAGTATATATACAGTATTTGAAATTTCTGCTTAGTTGTTCGGTCTTTGTCCATTTCCACACCCTGCACTCCCATACAAAAGGAAAAGAGTATAGATAATTTACTCTTATATACATATCAGGCAGAATAGCCCGAATGCCTGTCGATTCAGTTAAGTAATCTTGATTAAATCTGTTTAGATGCGCCGATCTCAGAAACTAAAGGAGCTACATGCACCAAATTTGGTAGACTAATAGATCTAAAACCTATACAGATCAGATTTTTTAAATTATCAGTAATTGGTAATTTGTTTCCCATATAAGATAGGAAAAGAATTTAAAATTCTCTATAATTCGGGTAAATAATCCTTTGATGCTTATTTGCATCAGTGTAAATACATATAAATGTGTATATTATATCCATCTAGAGGTATTAGGCGATTATTTATCTTGTGAATACAGGGTATCTAGCTGTCGCCCTTTGTCGTTGTTCGACTGTATTGTGTACATACTTTAGATTTTGCAGTGCTCGTTGTTCAAAGTTTTGTTTGTTATGCGTGTTTGTAGCCGATTTTTATTTTTCTTTTTAAATTTTATTTGTATTTTTCGAGTTGTTACTTCTAATTTGGTTTCTGCTTTGGTTGATTTTTGCAACGAGCGTGAATATTCATTCGCTGCGATTTCTTGGCTGTCGCCTGACAGCTACTAATTGCTAATTGCTACGCCTTGTTCTCGCCAAATCTCCGCTCTGTGTCATTTCGTTGACAAGCGTCCAATTACAGATTATTGTGGGCCCCTCAGGCTCTAATGAATAAGTACTATAACTATTCAAATCGATGCAGAACTATGCAAATCTATGCAAAATAAAGGCGAAATTGCATGCATGCTCAGTATTTGATCAACAACTCGGCAGACATCGCATGAGATAAAAATTAAAACAGAAAAGATGCTGTTTAAGCCATGCAATTCATGTTAATCGCAAGCGATAAAAATAATAATGGCGAACTATAACCATTAAATCGCATGCGATAAAAATGATTGATAGCGAATATTAATTATATGCAATGAAAATATAACCGAAAATTGAAAATAAAGGACTTCAATCGCGTGCGAGAAGAGTAATAACCGTAAAATATAAACAGTTTATCGCATGCGATAAAAATGATAACCGAAAATTGTGAACTTGTTTCTGTCTGTTGCGCTTATTATGTATTATATCTATCACTATCACGCTCGCTCTTTCTCTCCCTCTCTCTCTCACACTCTCTCTCTCACTATCTCTCTCTCTCTCTCTGTCTCTCTCCGGATGGTTCTCGCTTCTTCTGTCGCAATGTTTTTGTATTCAATGCCAGCGCATTGTAAAAGTTGAATGAATTTCAGATTCAGACATTTCGACTTGGAGTTCGGGTTCAAGTTTATGTATGTTTTTTGTTTTTACTTTTGGGAACCGCTATCACATCGCTTGGCCAGATTATTCGTTATTCGTTGTACGTATTCGTATTCGTATTCGTATTCATTATTTTTGTTCGTTTGCGTATTCGTATTCGTATTGGCTCTTTTCAATTTCATTGCATATGACATGGTGGTAGAGTCTGTGTTTTCAGCTTTTTTTTTTTTTTGAAGGTCGCTAAACAAGTTCATCTGTTGCTGTTGGTGTTGCTGCTGATGTTGGTGTTGTTGTTGGTGTTGGCGTTGTTCGGTTATCAAAATCTCTTGGCCATGAAGTCCGAAAAGCCAAAAGCTCTGCGCCTCCGCTTCTTGTTTGACTTGTTATTGATATATAGCTCAACAATTGATATGATATTTATGTTAATGTTATAGTCGGGTTCTTAATCTTTGAGAGTTATTTTACGGTATCGTATCAGGATCAAATAAAACATCCAACTGGTTTTTTTGTAAGCAATTTAAAGGACATAGTCAAGGCAAGACTCCAGCCACATAAAATTTCAAATATTTCGATTCTTTTTTTTTTTTTCAAAATTTAAACAAATATTTCGATTCATTTTTCCTCAAAATTTAAACAAAATGTCACTTGCCAGAGCATCGCCTCTTCTTATATTGAATTTTATTTATACCCACAGATCCTTGCCTTTATATCATGCGATTTGCGAATCGCCTGCAACTCGGGGCCAAGACACACGAGGTTTCTATGACGGCTCTGCGCATTGTGCAGCGCATGAAGAAGGACTGCATGCACTCGGGACGCCGACCAACTGGTCTCTGTGGAGCAGGTGAATATATTGACACAACTAGAATCTGATGCATTATTCATTCATTCGTTCAATGATTCACTTTATTGACAGCTCTGTTGATTGCTGCTCGCATGCATGAATTTAGTCGCACGCTAACCGATGTGATAGGCGTGGTCAAGATACACGAGTCAACCTTGCGCAAACGCCTCTCTGAGTTCGCCGAGACGCCCTCGGGCGGCCTCACGCTAGAGGAATTCATGACCGTGGACTTGGAGCGCGAGCAGGATCCGCCCTCGTTCAAGGCAGCGCGTATCAAGGATCGTGAACTCATACAGAATGTGAGTGTATATGATTGCTCTTGATATACATTGATTTGATTGCTCGCTATATTTCCAGATGGGCATACATGAGCTGACGGAGCTGCAGAAGCAAATCGATGCGCATTTGGAGAAGGATCTGGGCAAATATACGGGAAATGTCATGCGCGAACTGACCAGGAGAAAGAGCAATGACTTCTCGTCGTCGTCGTCGTCGTCGTCGATTAGATCGAAAAAGCAACCCGCGGACAGTCAAAGCGAGATGGAAGAGTCCATGCAGTTCATTGAGGAGTCCAATGCCGAGGTGATCAAAGAGTTCATGGCCAATAATACGGACGAAACGCAAGCGAAGGCGCAATCCACAGTTGTGCCGAGTGCAGTTATCGAGGGATTACGACCCGATATAGAGGCCATATGCCGTGTGACACAAAACGATCTAGAGGATGTGGAGCGAGCGAAGCAGTCGACGGAAACGGAGCTCTTCATCGATGACCTAAATGACGATGAGCTCGATCAGTATGTGCTGACGGAACAGGAAGCTGTCTCCAAGCTAGACATGTGGAACAATTTGAATGCCGAATACCTGCGCGAGCAGCAGGAGCGCGAGGAGCGCCTCGCCAAGGAGCGTGAGGAGGGCAAGCCGGAGAAGAAGAAACGCAAGACCAGAAAGAAAAACGTCATCGGTCCCTCGTCCAGTGCGGGCGAAGCCATCGAGAAGATGCTGCAGGAAAAAAAGATCTCCAGTAAAATCAACTACGACATTCTAAAGACTTTAACCCAAGGTCTGGGCACAATGAGCAGAGAAAGCGAAACCGATGACAAGTCCGCCGTGGAACTGGCCAAACCCACAACCCTGGAGGAACTCAAACAGATGCCCGTCATACTGGATGAGACTCCCATAACGAGCAAAACCCGCGGGAAACCTCTGTACGATATGCCTGGCCCCAGTCGCAAACGCGTCAAAGTCGAGGCTGCTCTGCCGCTCAGTCAATCCCAGATCGACGAAAAACCTGCGATTGTAGTAGAAGCAGGTGAGTCTTCATCCTTGCTACTTTATGTTATGCGCTATCTAATTCCTTTTCAAATTTCTTCCAGACGAAGCTGACGAGGACGCTGAAGCTGATGAGGCGGACGTCGATGTGGATGCTGAAGCGGAGCCGGAGACAGAGGCAACGCTGCATGATATGTTGAACAAGGGCGCCGCCGATGACGACGATGAGTACGGCTACGGTTTCGAGGATGAGGAGGAATATTAGCTTTCATTTCAATTTAAGAACGTCTATATTTAAGGAGCATTTACCATTTAGAGAAGGAGAGCAAACTAATTTTATTTTCACAATCTTCCTATATGTATGTAATATTATACTTACTAATACTATACTTAATACCCTTTATTTTAGTTGTCATAGTAGTAATAGTAATATTAGTAATACCCTCTATTTTTAATTTTAATTTACTATTCTATACTCGTGCATAAATCATCTGATAATCAGCTATTACTCATTTTACATTATAAAATTATGCTTTATTTTGCTGTGGCAACAGGCGTAATTATCTGTTGTTGCTTCCTTTTCTGAGCCTGTGCTTCAAAAGCCGGGAAGGACCATTAGTTGAGGACCATTAGTTGAGTAGATCCAGCCTGTTCTCAATCTATGTAATCTACATATATAATTTATATACTTAAGTAAGCGACTGTTTTTGTAATGTTTAGCTTCTAAGAAACTAAAAATATACATATATGAATAAAAACAATATTGAAGCAGAACATTTTATTTTTTTGATTTTGTAGATCTCGAAATACGGCGCAATCTGAGCTGCGACCAGCTTGAAGACCAGGCGAACAGGAACCAGAAGCAAGCAACTCGATTGAGCCAAAATAGCCAAAGTCGATTAACGGGATCGATTTCCCCTTTTCGACGACACCGAGAGGTGTGCTACAGTGGTGTTGCTCGTTCGTACGGCGCGTCGAATCTCGTTTGGTCGGAAGGAAAACGGCGGAATTCGGTCGGGAGGGTGGGGAATTTTGGCTCAATCGACTGCGCGTGCCTTCCTGATCGAGAATATATACACTTTGTGGGGTTTGCCACGCCTCCTTCTGCCTCTTTTTTGAGCTTCTTTTTTAGCCACCGAGAAATTTCGAGGGTGCACTAAGAGTATGCTTGGCTTTTTTATTAATATTTGTTTTTGTTATTGGTAGGTTGTCAAAAAAGTCTTGCGGTATTTCCGCTAGTTGTCGCTGCAAGCGCGTTTTATTCGTCTCCCTCCCACAGGGTAGTGTCCTTGGACCACTACTCTACTCCCTCTATACGACAGATATTCCGAGCCCCAGCAGCCAACATATGGCAGACCACAACAAGGATATCATGGCGACATATGCAGACAACATCGCTATCGTCTACAACTCCAGCAGTCATCTGGAAGCAGCTAATGAACTCCAGAGCTATCTCGATAGTCTTGCAGCTTGGTGCTAACAGTGGAAATTGACGATGCGCACTGCGTTGGTCCAATATGCTTGTATGGAGTGCAAATATAGAGGTTCGCAGCCAAATCAAACTACAAGTGTATCCAAGTCCTACAGAACCGTGTCCCTGGTTTGCGCGTGGCACCACACTTCATAGAGACCTCAACTTGCATTCAATTGAAGAACAGATTGGAAGACACACCAGGCGATACAGCGATAGACTGCTGAGGCACTGCAGCCGACTCGCAAGACGATTAGCGATTAGAACGTTAGCTAGTTAGTTAACCCTATTTTTATTCATTTAAAATCCTCATACAAAGGTTTGGTTCGAGATAAGGTACATTCTTACCACTGTACGGATTCTACACTTCAAATAAAATAAAATAATTCTTCTACATTTTTTAGATTTGATTTTTAACTTACTGCTGCATTCTGCATGCCTGATACAATGTTCACATTGCCGCATGCTGATTCTACCACCACGACGACTAGGATGACGAAATAGAGGACATGGGAAAGTGTCGAGTCATTTGTGACGTCATGTGTGTCATACTTACAGTCATTCATTGTACATTTTCAGTGCACCTCTTTTATACAATAACATTCATTTTCATTTATTCGTTATGTTTGTGTATTCTGTTTAAATTATATAAATATTACAGAACTCTACAAATATTGCCTAACAATATATAAAAATTTTAAATAAATTTAATTGCGAATTGATTGTAGAACTAAACAGGCGCCATCCCTACTGTTCGATATTCTGTTGCCACTCCTTGGCATTAGCAGCCATTAAATCATTGGCCTTTTTTTACCTTGCGGCTTCAGTGCATCCATTTACATGTTTAAGCCGTGTTGCCATTGCCTGCAGGCCAGGAAGAGCACTAGGAAATGGCCAGGTGGCAGGTGGCAGGTGGCAGGGGGCAGGGAACAGGCGGCGAGGGGGCAGGGTGGCTGTTGCTCTGTTGTGTTGTTAGTTTGCTTCTAATTGTTGGCGCTGGCCGTGGCGCGCCTCCAAGTGCTGCAAATAAATATTTCACTCTTAATCATGTTTTGCGCTGCTCCTCATTGTTGTTGCTTCTGTTGTTGTTGCGCCACAGGCAGCGAGGCAAGCAGACAAACGGACAGACAGCAGCAGCTAAGAACTAAATACTCGAACTACGTCTGCTTCACTTGGCCAGCCCAACAAGCCTGTGTTTCGCCTGGACTTGGGCCTGCTCCTCTTCTTTATACTCTTCCTCATACTCATTCTCGTTCTCATCCTGTGTTTGTGCCTGCGCTTGGACCTGGGCCATGGTGTCTGGTGGCCTGCTGAGTGCCGAGTACCCGCTTGTTGAGTGCTGAGTGAGTCGAGTGCCTGCAAAAGAGTTGTTGAGTCTTTAGAGCACTTGTCTTTGTCTATTTTTAAGTTAATATGTTGTAATTAATGTTAATTTGGTTTATCTAAACGCCAAAGCCAAGCTCCATAATTCGCATGGGCATCGCCATTACAATTACAATTATAATAACTCTGGCTAAATAATTGATTCTTGAAGCATAAATGAACTGCAGACATAGGATATTTTCTTAGCTTTTCATAATATTTATATTATAGTTACAATCAAGAAATGAAACCTAAACCGAAATCGTAACCTAAACCAATATTTCAATCTATTGAAGATCGAAACCAACACCGGATCGTTATTTTCATTTCAGGGAATGAATCCAAAGCCGATATTTTAATATATCGAAGATCGATCGAATATCCATACTATAAAATTATTTTTATTAGGTTTCATTCCCTAGCTACAATATTATACTTTGTTAGGGAGAAGCAGTAATATGTTACGAATTCACTCTGAAAATATTAACGAATTCGAGCAACTTATTTCTTCTGCGCTTTTTAAACGATTTTTGGCCCAAGTGAAGGAGCTGCATTTAATGATCCGTAACATTTACATTTAGATTGGGCGATTTTGAGGCCTATAACTAAAGCTCATAATTAATAAAATGCACGTTTTGTGGTTTAACTTAAAATGTCGCCAAAGAGAAGCAGATTCAGAGATTTGAAGAGTGAAGAAGCGGACGAGGCGGATACACTTGGCGCTGCAATGGCCAGAGAAGAGTGTCAGAACGGTACTCATTGCGATTGTACGCCGTATTCACATGTAAATTCAGCTAAATGTGACAGCCAAAGTGCAATTAGCAGACGACAAGTCACAGGCCCTCCCCACCACGACTCTAGTTCCTTCCTCAGGACCCCTTCAGCCAACCAGACGCACTTCAAAGTTGTGGCTGGGCGTGCTGGATTTGGGATTTAGTCGATGGTCAGTGCGACTAATTTATGCACATGGACAAGTATTGTAGAGTATATACTATATAGTATAATAGGATGGGGCCTCAAATGAGTGAAACAGCCGCAAAAGTAGAAAGTGAGGCGGAGAGTCAGACAAAGAGTGGAGAAAGAGCATTTAAATTATGTATAGGTACAGCTCTCACTCCCCCAATATATCTAGCACTTTCCCACTTTTTCTCTGTCTCTCTCTCTTATCGCTCGTAATTCGACCATAATCCGCTCATTAATCAGTGATGATATTAATTTTTTTACATTTTTTGCCTCTGTGAAATTCCTTTATTTGCTTTTTTCCACTATTTCCTTTCTTTTTTTTTTGAAACTGTCAACATTGGCTGCTTTTATTAAAAAATTTTTGTGCTTCAGCTGGAAAAATATATTAACTTTAAACTATGTACATAGTACATATATTAAATGTTTATCATATATTAAATTTTAAATGCATTTTAATTAAATAAATGTCGCGCATGCATCAATTATATCATTGACATGGTACGCGCCTGGCCTTATATTGGTTTCAGCCTTCTGCATTTCATTCGTTTGGGTATTCATTTTTATCAGAATAAAGTTTTAAAATAAGGTATTAAAATAGTTTAATACATTTTAAAGTCAGCAAAGTGAAAATATTTACTATCGAAATTTGGCAAAATTTCATTACAATTTCCACAGCGATAGAATGTTATGTGCTTACAAATAGATATGACTTCAAAGTAATGAAAGTACTGGGACTGGATTCGGGACCGAATCGTGCCACAGGGACAGACAGATCAAGGAATTTTACGGAAAAAACTACCGGAGTTGTGGGTAAACAACTAGTGGAATTTTTTTGATACGGGCCGTCGCATCGAGCTACCATTGTGAACGAATACAAGATCAAAAACTCCATAAATACCATCGAACAAGCTCCATATTCACCATGCAACTTCTTTTGGTTTCCTCGACTCAAGTTACCGCTCCGGGAAACCCGTTTAGTATCATTAAACACAAATTAAATTCGGCAGGGGGAGTTGAAGGCTTTTCCGGAAAACACCTATAAAAAGGTTTCGAAAACTGGCAGAGTCACTGGCAAATGTGTATTCCCTTGAATGAGGATTACTTTAAAGGCGACAAAATAAATTTGGATGATTAAATGGAAAATGAGTGTTTTATTAACCCAGTACTGGTACTTTCTTGAAAGAAGGTATAAATTTGGCATGCCTATGGTCTCTATCAGCGCCTAATTATACCACTTATCATGCTTAGAAGGGGAATTTCAATGTGAACTGCTTATGCATTGCAGTAACTCATCAAAATTCTTTAAATTTCAATGGTTCTTTTTGATTTATAGGAATTGAAGCCTAGGAATTGATGTTTAACTGTGTGTATGTTTGTGTGTGATTATAAGTACGTAATTTATACACTAATTATATTGTTCATGCTGTTTTCAGTTTCCGTCACTATGAATAAATTACATTGCTCTTCACCTGAATAAATGATAAGCTTTTTGCCTGGGCCCACAATTAATTGAAATACTACGTAATTTCTGCGCCAATGTGGATTGTATCGAAATTTGTATGAATATTTCAATTGAAGATGTTTACACTTGTATAAAGGCACTCATTTTAGTATAAAGAACTTTATTTTTATAATATTTTTTCTTACTTTATGCTGTAACTTAATGATTTTCCATGAGATTTTGATAAAGAATCTTTAAAGATCAAATATGCAATCTGTATAAAGAATTTCAAAGGAAACGATATAAAAATACTATAAAAAAATGTCTGTCAAGTCAATCATTTGATTTTTTATAGAATCTTTGATATACTATGTTTATGGGGTAACTAGGAATAGTTGGAATCTTCAGTTAGTGGAATGGATTAACTATTACAGCGGTCAAATGGTCAAAATATGAATATGGTCATAAGGCTAGGGATTTAAGTGTTCAACGGATCGAATATATGCAAACAAATTCAATTGATGCATAGATAGAGAAAGAAAGTGCGAAAGAGAGAGGGAGAGAATAAGAGAAAGAGAGAGGGAGGGAGTGAGAGAAAAAGAAAGATAACGCGAAAAAGATAGATATAGAGAAAGAGCCGCAGACATGAACACATCATAAAGCCCGTTGAGCTAAAGCAGTTAAGAGACAATTTCCAGCTGGCACTGCAGAAAGCGACATACATACATACACATACATACACACACACACACACTATCACTCACACATGCACACACCTATACACACACACACAAAGTCGCACACTCGTATAAATAAGCGACGCACATTTGAGGCTGTATGCAAATATGCAGCAATAAAGTAAATAAGCGTTTCTCATGCCACCCACACACACACACTCACACACATTCATACACACACACACTTACTCAGACATATATGTATGTATTGAACATGAAGTGACTGGCCAACTATGCACGCCTATGATTGCAAAACACGAGTGCAATTACCTGGCCTCTGGTGGACCTCACAAACTCCGTCATGCACCAACACGTTCGCTATGCCACGCCCCCAAACCCACTGACCACCTGGCCTACTACATCCGCTACACACACACACACACAGACACACATACACGTTGAATCATTTGCGCTGCTCCTGCAGCTTGGGCTTCGGCTTGGGCTTGGGCTTGACGCCGGAAAGTAGGCAACGATAATGGCATAAATTCAATGAATAAACATAAAATGGCAAACACACATAAACACTACTCTCTCGTGTATGTATGTGTGTGTGTGTGTGTGTGTAAGTCAGTGTGTTAGTAGAGCATAGAGTGTGCTTTAGTGTGTGCGTGTGTGCGACAATAATAGTAGCATGTGTAACTAGTAACTAGCAGCAACAACTAGCAGCGACACCGTTGCAAAAATATGTATTAGCCCCCAAAGTTGACTAACAAAATTAATTATGCGCATTAAGCGTAGTAAAAGCACTAGAAGCAACTTAAGCCCCTTCCCCCAAAGCAGGAGCACGAGTTGTCGCTGTCACCAAGTCTACAGCCAAAGCAACAAACTACACACACAACAACAGCAACAACAACAACAACACAAGAAGAACAACAACAACATAAACAACATCCAGCACATAGAACACTTCACGTCCACGGCGCATTCTCCACCTTGGCCAAAAGGTGGAAGCAGCAGCCAAACAGCCGTAAACAGCTGGCAGAAAGAGCAGGGACGGATCAACGTAGAAGATTTTTGGGCCGCTCTTCCTCCATGAATATAAAGGGTCCTCAGTCCACAATGAAAACAATGAGTTACATTTTCAACTACAAAATATATCTACAATTAAACACTTAAGATTATGTTATTCAAATTAAAAAACAAACCTATCATAAGGATCCAAGTCTTGAGATCGATCTATACCGATATCATGTTCATCCATCGCATGGAATGGGATATTCCCCGTAGATAGTTTCTGTTGTAATTTGCGTCAAAGTCAGAGTATTATGACACTTATAAGAAAAAAACCTACACTACTTAGTTTTCAAAGACAAATAAGGTCAATTCAATTTTTTTTTATAAAAATATATAAATTTAGAGGTTATGATCCAACGAAATTACTAAGATTTTACTTTAAGATAACGTTACATTAAAATAAGAAAGAAGAAGAAAATAAAGAAGCCTAATTTAATGTCGTCATTTTTGTTTATCAAATACTTATCTACATCTCTATAGAAAACAAGTTTGCTGACAACATTTTCTTTTGGGATTGGTAGCCCCAAAATAGTTTTAGTCCAGAGCCCCTACAAATGGACGATCCGCTCCTGGCAAAGAGGAAACGACAGAGCAACAAGGAAGGGGATAGTGAAATAATATAGGAGTGGGAGTAGAGTAGAGAATGGAGGGAGCAGAAGGTAAGCAGCATAGACATAGGGTGTAGGCAGTAGAGCATAGTATGAAATGAGGCAGCAGCAGCAGCAGCAGCAGCCGGAGCAGCAGGCATTGTTCAATTTATGCGTACATGCCTCGTTTCCAACTTGTTGTTCTGTTGTTGCTGCTGCTGTTGTTGTTGCTGTTGTTGTTGTTGTGTTGCGCTGTGTTTGCCATTTAGCAGTTTGCGGACAGCAAAGTAGGGCGAGCACCCGGACCCGGACCCGGACCCAGACCTGTACCCCAGACCCCTAGCCGAAGCCAAAGCCAAAGCCAAAGCCATAGTCATAGCCATAGTCTAAGTCTGAGCCGCATTAAAAGCGTAAAGGGGGCAGCGAGCAGCAGGCTGAAGGGGAGGTGAAGGGTCGTTCTAACTCGCATGAAGTGCAAGTTGGAGCCGCCGCCTGGAACTTGTTTATTTGAGTGTGAAATTTGAGTGCAGCGCTTTTGTACCACAACACACACGCACACCCTAACACACACACACACACACACATATGTGTATAAATACTTACATGAGGAGAGACCAGGCAGAAGTTGAAGCCCCAAACGAAAGGGAGAGCATATTATGCGTTATGGCAACGGGCTAGATAAGGAATATGGACCTTAATAACCGAAGCGCGTTTGTCGTTTATCCTTCTTGGAGCTGCTGCTGCTGCTGCTGCTGTTGCTGCTGCTGCGTTGCAAATTCCATAATCATAAATTGACTCGCCTCACTGCGTTCTAAATAATTGATAATAAATGTCGTAGGAGTAGCAACAACAACAACAACAACAACACCAACAAAAGCAACAAAATGTTGCACTTTTTTTAAGCTGCAACACCAACAAAAAAGAAAACAAAAAAAAACCAAACGAAATGTAACGGAATTTGTATCAGAAACGGCATTTTGGCGCCATTGCTAACCGTACAAAATAAAACAAAATGGCGTCGCTATGTTGACGCCATTTGCCATAGCTGTCGCTCTCTCGCTCTCGCTCTCGCCCTAGCTATGGCTATATAGAAGCTATAGCTTTGGGTCTATGGCTGTTCGAGCTTCGGGCTTCGGGATGCTTGACGCCGTGCCAAATTAGCTAAAAGTCGTAGCAGTCATTTAGTTAATTGCCACAGAAATGTCACGTCGTATGTGTAAATTCACTAAATCACAATACACACACACACACACACTCACACACACACATACACACACACACACATGCATTTCCACGAGCAAGTGGGAAAAAATTCAAATAAAATATATTAAAAAAACGTGAATATAGCAAAAAACTCGAAAAGCTTAAAATTGCAATAAATTTGTCAGCTAATAAATTTAAGTATTTTGCAATATAGCAAAGAAATATTCTGATCTCTAACTTTCTACACTCCAATGAACTATTGAAAAACGGAATAGAGATTATAATGCAAGTGATCATGTGTATGTAATAGGTAACGGGAAAATGGATTACAATCTGGATTATCAACTTCAATATACGAATACAATGTTCTTCGTTAAGTCTAAAAGCCTGTCTGTCTGTTCGAATGTGTTCATCTCAGACTCTGTTATACTAAGAGACACAAAATTTGTTATACACATTAATCTTTCTTAACCCTGTTGAGGTTTATTCCTGTTTTAAGCAAACTCAGCGGATCCACCTGTTCTTTCTAAATATAACTCTTCGAAGTTGCCTAGCTTATGGGTTTTAACTATATTTGAACTATGTTTATGCAAAAGGTTATGTTATTTTTCGAAACCTTCTGAAGACGCTGCAGGGTAACCAGGTTAACTTTGGTACTTCCAGACTCATACTTTCTTTCATATTAGCAAGAGTTGAATGTAATTTAAAGTGTTCAGTTTATTTAAACAGAGAAAAGTTCAATAAATTAACCTTCAATGGGAACTGGCACATGCCTAGATAATTTATTAGGGTGCTCAGACTTGATTTGGTGAGCTAGGAAGAGTTGGAGTTGGGAAAACAATTAGCTAAGCAGGGCAATGCCAATGCAAAGGCATGATGAGGCAATCCGAAACACGTTCCTTTGATTTTTTTGCCTCTGCCGTAACTCTAAATACCTAAAGGGTCTATTATGTTAGACGATAGACTTTACACAAATATACTATATATGTATAGACAGACTAGAGTAACGGTTAGTAAATGCCCTGTCTACGACTGGTTGTCCACATTAAGTGGGCGTGCCTGGCATTCTTTGTTGTACTAAAAGGTTTGCTTTTTTTCCTTCTCATCTTTGCTTTGATGCCTTTTTCCTCTGCTTGCATCGTTGTTGTTGTTGCTGTTTGTTGTTGGTGTTGTTGTTGCTGATGTTTGTTGTTGTTGATGTTGTTGGTTGTCTCTTTATTTTTTGTGTAACTGGCTCGCTTGTACGCTTGTTTCTTGAAAAATAATGACTGCACATTAAGTATACGTCTAACATGACATACGTACGCATACGCACAGACTCCTCCTTCCTTGCCTACCCTCGCAGTCCTCTCCTTCACTCACAAAACACTCACAATTGACTATGGCAGCATGTAAGGATGTCGCCCATGACACAAAGCAAGTAAAATGTCAACAAATGACAACAGAAATATGATGCAAATGGCTCATGTAAGTGCTTCTTGCTCCCAACATTTATAAAAAGCGACAACAACTTCTATTGCAGCACCGACCACCACCATTACCACCAGACCCTTTGAAGCAGCCGTGCTGTCCACATACTATAGCATAGTGGAACGCATCCGACTCTTATATGAACTATCCCTAGCTCCAGGTACAGACTATAGCAATTTTATATGTCACATAATTATATTAATATTCCATTTGTTTCTTTAGAACATTCTCTAGATTAAGACTGAAACCATTTTATTTTCGTCTATGAGTTTTATTTAATCTATCTGTTTCTATCTTAGTTTAGTTAAGTCTATATGATGGAAACCTTTATCCTTTTCCTTCGCTGAGAACTTTAAGCATATGTTCTTCTTTATGTTCTATATTTAATATTCTTAAGCATAGCAAGAATTGTATAAACAAGTTTTATTTTACCTTTTCCTTTCAATCTATATATCTTCAATATTATAATAATATAATATATTTTCATTTATTTTACGCTATGTAATGTAAACCTTTTCCTTTTGCTTGGCTGAGAACTTAAGTTCTTCTACAAGATCATTCTTCACTATTCGTAAGCATAGCATGAAATGGTGCTGATATACGCATAAATAAAGGGTCCTTCAACAAGGACGCGTCGATGTTAAAATTAACGCAGCGTGTCCAGGGTCCAGGGAGTAGGGTTTAGGGTGTAGGTGGTAGTGGGGCACCGTGGACAGTGACGGTTGATATGATCATATAAAAATCTTAAAGTAAACATAACCTGACCGTGGACTATGTATATATACTAAAGCTTGTGACTTTCGTCCTCATTTTTAGCTTTAACACTTAGTTTTA
>JBANCZ010001844.1:0-18867 GCA_037040025.1 Sphaerogastrella javana | reverse complement strand
CCCTATGAATAGCGATAACAGCAACACTGGAATATCGATAAATAATATTGGGCCGACGTAGGTGTTGCCACTTTTCGAATTATTGATCGTGTTGCCAGTCGTTGCAGCTGGTCTTCAAAAACCGTTACATTTAAAATGTTTTGCTTTTGTTTTTAGCTGCTTTCAATGAGGCCATGAAAGAACAGAATCACGATCAAGAACTAGATGGTGATCCCTCTGTGAACGGTAATGGTTCTGCCGATTCATCACACTCTGATCACGACAGCGTTGAGCTACATAGTGAAAATGATGCAATTGTAACGGCTAAATTCACGCACATATTGCAAAAAGACGCATTCCTTGTATTCCGAGCACTGTGTAAACTGTCAATGAAACCGCTACCTGAAGGCCAACCTGATCCGAAATCACATGAATTGCGCTCGAAGGTGTTATCACTGCATCTGTTGCTGTTGATACTCCAGAATGCTGGACCCGTCTTCCGCTCAAACGAGATGTTCATCATGGCCATAAAGCAATATCTTTGCGTGGCATTGTCGAATAATGGCGTTAGTCTGGTGGCTGAAGTATTTGAGCTATCGCTATCCATTTTTGTGGCTCTTTTGTCCAATTTTAAGGTGCATCTGAAGCGCCAAATTGAAGTGTTTTTCAAGGAAATCTTTCTCAATATTCTGGAAGCCAGCTCGAGCTCGTTTGAACACAAATGGATGGTGATTCAGGCATTGACTCGCATCTGTGCCGATGCACAGTCCGTCGTGGATATTTATGTGAATTACGATTGTGATTTCTCTGCGGCCAATTTGTTTGAGCGTCTGGTAAATGATCTCTCCAAGATTGCTCAAGGACGACAAGCACTGGAGCTGGGCGCCAATCCTATGCAGGAGAAATCAATGCGTATACGGGGACTGGAGTGTCTTGTCTCCATATTGAAATGCATGGTCGAATGGAGCAAGGATCTTTATGTTAACCCGAATATGCCTGCACCTGCTCCAATACAGGTACGTAGATTTTGCCGAGTAAAGTATACGTAGGGCACAATAGGCCTCATCCTAGCAGGCCGAAGTGCAGAACTTCCCCCCCTAAATAAAGTATATGTAAATAAAATATCAAATTCTAGGTGCATATCATCCAATCTCCTACACAGGAGACGACGCAAGTGGGTGATAACGTTGATACGATGTCGGCACATAATTCCAGTCTACGGTCAACGCACGGTGGATCAAGTCACAGCCTCAATTCGTATGGCAGTGTGAAAAACCAAGAGCTGCTGGATCTGCCAGAAGCGCTGGAGGAGCGCAAGATGCGCAAAGAGGTGATGGAGACAGGCATTGAAATGTTTAACCGGAAGCCACAGAAAGGCGTACAGTTTCTGCAGGAAAAACAGCTGCTGGGCAGCACATGTCAGGATATTGCCCGTTGGTTGCACGAGGACGAACGTTTGGACAAGACCGTGATTGGCAATTATCTGGGCGAAAATGATGACCACTCCAAGGAAGTAATGTGCGCGTATATCGATGCGTTTGACTTTCGTCAACTGGAAGTAGTGGCAGCATTGCGGATACTACTGGAAGAATTCCGTTTGCCTGGTGAGGCGCAAAAAATTGATCGATTAATGGAGAAATTTGCAAGCAGATATTGTGAGTGCAATCCACATAATCAGCTATTCCAAAGTGCAGATACGGTGTATGTGCTTGCGTTTAGCATTATTATGCTAACAACGGATCTACATTCGCCACAGGTCAAGCATAAAATGACCAAGGAGCAATATATCAAAATGAATCGTGGCATTAGCGATAGTAAGGACGATTTGCCCGAGGAATACTTGTCATCTATATATGATGAGATTGCTGAGCATGAAATCAAAATGAAGAACAACACCACAATGCTAATGGCACCAAAGCCCGCCGGAAAACAGCCCTTCATTACGGAGAAACGCCGCAAGCTGCTTTGGAACATGGAGATGGAGGTAATCTCTTTGACTGCAACCAATCTGATGCAGTCAGTTTCGCATGTTAAATCTCCATTTACATCGGCGAAACACTTGGAGCATGTGCGTCCTATGTTCAAAATGGCCTGGACACCCTTTTTGGCCGCGTTCTCGGTGGGATTACAGGTCTGTGATGATCCAGAAATTGCAACGCTCTGCTTGGATGGTATACGCTGTGCCATAAGAATCGCCTGCATCTTTCACATGTCCCTGGAACGTGATGCCTATGTACAGGCACTGGCACGCTTCACACTGCTTAATGCCAATTCGCCTATAAATGAAATGAAAGCAAAGAATATTGACACGATTAAGACACTAATCATGGTGGCCCACACCGATGGAAATTACTTGGGCAGCAGCTGGCTGGATATTGTGAAGTGCATCAGCCAACTGGAGCTGGCACAACTAATTGGCACTGGAGTGAGGCCACAGTTTCTCTCTGGAGCACAGACAACGCTGAAGGACACGTTGAATCCCAGCGTCAAGGAGCACATTGGTGAGACGAGCAGTCAGAGCGTTGTTGTTGCTGTCGATCGCATCTTTACGGGCTCCATGCGTCTCGATGGTGATGCTATTGTCGACTTTGTAAAGGCGTTGTGTCAGGTGTCGGTGGATGAGTTGCAGCAGACACAACCACGCATGTTCTCACTGCAAAAAATCGTTGAGATTAGCTACTACAATATGGAACGTATTCGTTTGCAATGGTCCCGCATCTGGCAAGTGCTTGGAGAGCATTTTAACACCGTTGGCTGTAACAGCAACGAGGAGATCGCGTTCTTTGCGCTCGATTCACTGCGTCAACTGTCTATGAAGTTTATGGAAAAGGGTGAATTCAGTAACTTTAGATTCCAGAAGGATTTTCTGCGTCCCTTCGAGCACATTATGAAGAAGAACAACTCGCCCGCCATACGAGACATGGTTGTGCGTTGCATAGCTCAAATGGTGAACTCACAGGTGAGTAGAGTTCAACAATTTGCTTCAACCCTTAACTAATCTAATATTATTTTCCACAGGCACATAACATACGCTCTGGTTGGAAAAACATCTTTTCCATATTCCACCTAGCCGCTGGTGATCATGAGGAGCCTATTGTGGAGCTTGCTTTCCAGACTACAGGAAAAATCATTGGAGAATTGTACAGACGTCAATTTGCTGTGATGGTTGACTCTTTCCAGGATGCCGTTAAGTGTCTGTCTGAGTTTGCCTGCAATGCCCGCTTTCCAGATACAAGCATGGAAGCGATTCGCTTGGTGCGAAACTGTGCTCAGTGTGTACACGATGCGCCACAGCTGTTTGCCGAGCATGCGGGCATGGAAAACGATGCCTCAGTCGCCGAGGAGGATCGTGTTTGGGTACGTGGCTGGTTTCCCATGCTCTTCTCACTTTCCTGCGTTGTCAACCGCTGCAAATTGGATGTACGAACTCGCGGCTTGACTGTGCTCTTCGAGATTGTTAAAACGCATGGCGATAGCTTCAAGCCGAACTGGTGGAAGGATCTGTTCAATGTAATTTTCCGCATCTTTGACAACATGAAGCTGCCGGAACATGTTACTGAAAAATCTGAATGGATGACAACCACCTGCAATCATGCTCTCTATGCGATTATCGATGTCTTTACCCAATACTTTGATGTGCTCGGCCATCTATTACTAGAGGAGCTGTTCGCTCAGCTTCATTGGTGTGTCCAGCAGAACAATGAACAACTGGCACGTTCGGGCACCAATTGTCTAGAGAATCTGGTAATTTCGAATGGATTTAAGTTCAATGAAGTCACCTGGGACAAGACCTGTCAGTGTATATTGGACATTTTCAATGCTACGCTGCCCAATGAGCTGTTGAGCTGGCGACCCAACAAACCCAATGAGCAGCAGCAGCAGCTCCCACGTCGCGCATCAACGCCACATTCCAATAGCAATAATAATCTACAGGAGCAGCAAGTTATGGCACCGACGCACAATCACTTCGAATCGCTACATATTAAGTGTGTCGTACAGCTGGAGCTCATACAGACCATGGATAACATTGTATTCTTTCCGGCCACATCGCGTAAAGAGGATGCTGAGACTTTGGCCCAGGCTGCTGCTGATTTAAGTGGCCATCGTGGCTCTGGACAGTCACAACAACTGCATCTGGATTGTCAGCGTGAGGAGCAGGGCATGTATGGTTACTTGCGTACGCGGCAGCTCTTCACGCTTGCCGATTGCCTTATGCAATCGCATCGATTTGCCAAACGCTTTAATCAGGATCACGACCAGCGAAATTTGCTCTGGCGCGCTGGATTCAAGGGTTCCGTTAAGCCAAATCTGCTCAAGCAGGAGACTGCTTCCTTGGCCTGTGTGTTACGCATCTTTTTTAAAATGTACGGCGATGAGAACCGGCGCAGCGATTGGCCTGGCATCGAGCAGGAGCTGGTGCAGGTGTGCCGGGAGGCATTAGCCTATTATCTCAGCTTGCAGAGTGAAGCGCATCGCGAAGCCTGGACATCGTTGCTGTTGCTTATATTGACGCGACTACTCAAAATGTCGGATGCTAGAGTGAGTCTATATGATGCAATCAATATGAATTATCCGAATTAAAATTGTTCCTGTTTCGTTTTTTGTTACAGTTTGCCACACACGTGTCCAACTATTATAGTCTGCTATGCGAGATGATGTGCTTTGACCTGAAGCTCGAACTGAGAAGTGTCCTTAGGCGCGTGTTTATGCGCATTGGTCCAGTATTCAACATTATGAACACGAACGCGAATATGAATATGAGTGTTAAATAGTCAAGGCGCACCATTTACCCGCCACGTCCTGGTACAATGACTCGGCCAGCTGGACAAGGCTCCTGTTCCTCAATATTCCCCGTTTAGTTTTCGTATATATATTTAGATATATATATATATATGTATATCGTATATATGCTATATATTTTGGCTTTGTTGTTATGTTGTTTATGTTTGTATCCCGCACCTTTCCCCCATCGGCGTCCGTAATCAGAGTTCATACATATATATTTTTTATTATATATATATATATATATACATATATTTATATACATACAAATAGACAGATGCAAGTGCTGCGTTCGTTAGGTTAAACATAAAGTGTTGTTGTTTTATATTAATGTTTAAGGCTTAAGGCTTTAATAATGTATGTGCGTATGTAACGGTTTATTATGAACTATAGTTAAATCTTTATCATCATATTTATAATTTCTGTTTGTGAAACATATTTCTTTTTTTTTTTGCAAAATTGAAATTGGCAAATGAAAATAAATTATTTGGTGTAACCATTGATTTCGATATGATTTCAAATAATAAATAAAACCTATCCTCTATTATTATGTAGCATAAAAAAATTTATAAAATCTATGCTAAACATTAGCCTGTACATTGCTAGACCTAATTTAAATCAAATGATTACATATTTCAAATATATCTATTGAAACAATAACAAATTGAATGCTCTTCTCATTTGCATATCATGTAGCAAAGGTCTTCACTTTATAGGGTATTTTCTAGTCGAGCTCTTGGCAATTTGAGCCTATCGCAGATGTATGCATTATTTTGGCTGATCTTTGGGTGCGGATTTATAGCATTTTTACGATGCTCATGTTGTGTGCGACGCATTTATTATAATAAATAAATACATATAATACGTATACGAGCAGACACATAAGAGGTTTTAAGAAGAGTCTTCAGCACACGCGCGAATGCCTGGAACAGAAGCACTACCATGTTGTGAGAAAGAGGGATGTCAGAGAGAGAGAGAGAGAGAGAGAGAGAGAGACAGCGGCACAAATACATACGTATTGTGGCGAATTGTTGGCAATTTGGAATAAATTCGTTTAATAAATCAAGAGCAAAGTTTCAGAATTTATTTTTAAAATTCTAATAAAATAGAATCACTTAATGATTTTGCCTTCTGTATTCCGATCGTATTGTCTAGGAGTCTATTTGATAGCCTGTGCGAGGCGTACGATTTGCTGCTCGAAAATAAATTGAGATGCTGGTAGACACCTTGAAAAACAATTCTTACCAATTTTCGATTCACATGATGTTTGTTCGTCTCTTTATTAGTTCTTAAACAATTCGATTAGCACGCATTCACCGTTGCTAACTATTTCAACCAAAACAGAGCGCAACACGAATGAATGATGTTTTGTATTCGACATTTTTTGTTGGGGAAAGTTTTCGGGACGAGGAACATATAAGTATCATATATATATATATATATAAACACATACGCATTTGTATTCGGATTTGTGTGTAAACTTCAAATTCTGATCTGTATGCTAATAGATCTTGTTAATATGTCAATTTCAACGTAAACTTAATCAGGCTCTCACTTTATGACGCCCCTAACGAATATCGATCCATTGATATCATCAAATTTTGCGATGTGTTAATTGCTTGCCAATGGTTGTTTTTGTTTAAAAACAAATTTTTCAAACTCAAACTGAAATTAACTGGAAACTGAAATGACTAGATAAAACTTTAAAGCAGATATAATCTTTGATTTTTGAATTTGCTTCTATTAAACGATGTTTTTGATATAAAATAAACATTATATGAAAATTAAAACAAATCCAGAGAAAACGTATTTTCTATACTATACAATATGTTAAAATTTGTTTTATGGATTGTCTTGCCTCTCGTCGATTTACAAACATAACCAATGGCTTATATTCCTTCAATAAAATGTCTTCTTAAAGCATATTTAGTTTAGAATTACAAGGAAAGTAAGCACGCTACTTCTGATTGTAGAAAAGATTCATATTTAAAGGGGCTGCTTTAGGTAGGCCTGAGTAGAAACGAGATCCATGATAAAATCGTATTACAGTGTGTACACTCGTTTTATGATCTCTGTGCTAGTTAAAAGATTTAAAAGAGAATTAAATAATGATTCTAAAAGCCGCAACGAGTCGTTTCCAAAGCTGCAAACTCAATCTGGGCACGCGTGTTTATCTCAAAAGGCAACAAGATAAACAAATCAAAAACAAATAAAGACAGTAGTGCGGGATTTTGGACATGTAAATAGAGCCAGATGCTGTTTTGTCTCTCATTGTTATCAGCGCAAATGATTTGCTAACAAATAAAAACAATGCGTCCATGAGGGAGTTCACGATCTCTGTGTAGCAGTGCCTTGAACTCACTCCTTCAAATGTTAGATACACATACACATATACTATAGTATTTTGTCTGAAAGTTTGCAAGTTTTAAGTCAATTTTAGATTTAAAAATCATTTCGAAATGTCACAGACAATTACTTATATCCCATTTTTATATACAATGTTCAACCTTGATTGGGAGAGCGCAAGTAAATATTGAAATCTTTTCCCCCATTTCCGACCTGTAATTTGTGCTTTTTACTGTGCAATTTTGTTGCTTTCGCAATTACGGAAATGTTCTGAAGTTTTACGACAACACTAGCTCTACTCACGTGAGAGGCCCGGACTGCAAATAATAATAATAATAGCAGAGATAAAACTGCACAATGTATATGTGTGTGTGGGCAAATAAAAAAAAAAATTATATTTTCGCTATACTTAATTGGAAAATAAGCCAATGGAATTGAGTCTAAAACAAACAGTTGGCAAATGAACGAAAGGCGTATATACCTTATAATATGTATATGCATATTATCATATGTTTCGCACGCTTAAATTAATTGCGCATACGCAGCGTGCAACGGCATAGACCCTTATACAATCGTGCTATGGCAATCAGTGTATATGTATTTATATAGAGATTTATCATATCAGCAGAAAACCAGAAACACTCTGAAAATCATACGAAATTTTCAATTAGCGGCAAATTTTGTTTAACTCGCTAAACTGTGCCCTGGCAACGGTTGATCCAAAAACAACGGAACACAAATTTTTCCGTCCTGCTCAGCGCTTAACTAAAACAGGCGAGAATGCTCTAGTCGAGTGGGCGTGCTTTAAAACAGATGCTGTGCTTAGCCTTAAATGTGCTTTGCCACAGTCCACATATTTTATATATTATTAATTATATACTCTATACTATATAGATCAATATGTAAATCTACTGTGATTTTCTACACCCACTGTTTATATTAATTTTATTATTAATGGCAAATTAATTAACATGCATAACATACCTTTAAAGGTACACTATCTTCTAGCAAACCCAAGTCGTGTTTCCCCCATTCAACGAAATGAACCTGTCTACGCCGAGCTTTGGCGATTTCATGAGCGATCGTGTACATGTTATTATAATAATAACAACACTGAGCGCAAAAACAATGCACTTAAGTTGAGAAAATAAATTCAACCACAGTGGGAGTGAAACAAACAGTCAGCTACAGATTTACATGCAGCTGCTGTAAATGTTAGCAGTTTTAAATTTGATGTAGTGCCAATCGATAACAGAGTTATCGATCATGGGCAATAACAATTTGTAGATATTGCGTTCACGCATATTGCTTCACACTGCGTCAAGCAATTAACGCTTTAAGGCGTCATAACGGACAGCGGCAGGCAGGGCGGGGCTATTGAACTGTCAACAGTTTACTTGGCCCTTCCACACCCCCCTCTGCGTCCCACGTTGCTCTCTGGCACAGTGAGCGCGCAGTGGAGAGGTTAAACACTAGTTTAGTTGAGCTTTTATTCCAATTGTCGCGCTCTCATTAGTGTTGCTCTCGCTCTCGCGCTCGTTCTCACTTACGCTTACGCTCTCGTTCCCACTATTGCGCGTTCACTCTCTCTCTCTGTGGTGTTGTGTGTCTGTGTGTGTGAGTGTGTGTGTGTGTGTGTGCTTCTCAGTCTGCTTAGGTGCGTGTTTTTTCTTCTTGCTTTTGTTTTTTTTTTTTTTCGTTTTGTTTTCGTTTTGTACTTTTCAGCTGGCGCAACGGCTTCGAAGTGAGCGACGCTACGTCGGGTCGAGCAGTCTACGGCCAGCGGACTAACTAAACAGACGCGTTCCCATTGATTCCCAGTTCCCAGTTCCGTTTACCGGGTGTCTCTTCTATTTCAAAAGTAAACGAACCGACGCCAAACGCGTTAAAGTGACCAACAAATTTTGATAAACCCAATAATCTATATACCAAAGACCAAGATCAATTCCAAGATGAGCCATCACTGGGGTTATACCGAAGATAATGGTAAGCTTCTTCTCTTTTTATTTCCAAAATTTTTGGCATATTTTGTTTTGTTTTTGATCTCTTCGTATTACATTTATCGTCGAGCTTTTTTTGTGTTTATGTTTTATGTTTCCATGCTCTTCCTCTCTTTTGTTTTGTCAGTTTTGTTTCGGATCTAGTTTGTTTTGTATATTTAATTTAGTTTAATTCTTCCATATTAGTTTTATGTTATTTTATTAGTTTCCACGCTCTTCCCATTTTTTATCGTTTATTTTGTTTTTGTGGCTCTAGTTTGCTTAGTATATTGACTTTACTGTAATTCATTTATAATATTATTTGTTTTAATTCTTTTTGTGATTTTTCTTTTGTTTTATTGAATTAGTTTTAATTTAAACTTTTAATTCAATTAACGCGGCGCATGCGTGCGTTTCATTTTTAAATATTTTTGGGAAAGTTTTCAAGTTGAAGTACGCCCAAAAAAAAAAAAGAAGAAAGAAATATAAAGAAGACAAAAATGAAACGAAGATAAGAAAAACCAGATTCCATACGTGCAATCAATTGCATTTAACTTGATACTCGCACTGCGACATGGTTCCATGGTTCCATGATTCCATGGTTCCATGGTGCCATGATATAGGGTATATTGCAATGTTAGCTATGTTAATTGAGACGATGCTTGATTGGAAACACATGTTATCTAATAGATAACAGACTCCTATTATTGTCGTTAACTTGAATGAATCGAATACATACGTCATAGGCATAGACATAAAAGTGTCTTCTAGTGAATTGCACAACCGATAAGATATTAAAAGTATTATGTTTTGTTCCTTAATATTGTTTTTAAGTGAAAACGTGAAACGAACAATAAGTATACACACAGTCAGCCGAGTTATTATTATCTTTTGACAGTGACTAAATTTTGTGTTAAATGTAATTACTTTTCCATTGATTACTCAGCTGCTTCAAGTGTTGGGAAATAAAAAACAAAATACAAAAACAAAAAAAAACACAGTATTTTATTAAGTTCGGTCTGCCGACGCAGTATCAACTTCAACTTTGCAATTCTCAGTGCCCAGTTCTCAGTGCCCAGTCTCCAGATCTCTCAGTTAATTCAATCAAGCTCCGTTCAATTACATGCATCATCGAGTCGCCACTTTAAAACACTCACACACACACACACACACTCAATACACCCCGAGAGTTATGCAGACATAGATAGGCACGTTCATAGGTTTTTGTTTGTTTTGTCGGGTGCTCATAAATATGCGACAGCCATAATTAAATCGTATTGCCCGGGCACTGAGCGTAGTGCTCCGGAGAGCGTCAACAGTTACCGCTTAGCACGAGCTGTATCTCGTGATCACAGCTGGGTAATAGGTGCTACATGAATTGCGGGTGCTTCCCATTAAACCAGTCGGAGAGAGCCCATGCAGCGAGACAGTTTGAAACGAGTTTCCGAGTTCTCTCACTATTAAAACGCATATAGTATATAAACATATTCGTACATATATACACTAACTAAAGTTGAACTTTTGCTCGTTGAACAGGTGATCGAATTGGTTTCAAATCGAACTTAAAACCTTTCGATTTACATAAAAAACTTTACACTTTTACGCTTGGCTTTTTCAAAGCTTTTACAACTAAACTTAATTATCGATAACTATTAAAATATTAAAAATTACATTTGATCGAAGTTCCCCATATTAGATTTTAGCTAAGTTTTTAAGTGTATTGCAAATTCGTTAGATGGTATATTAACATTTCTTACGTGTTTTTGACTTATTATTGTTTTCGTTTTCTGTTTCGTCTGTTTTCTTTGTGTTGTTTTACGCCTCTTTTGAAGGCAGTTCGTTTACTTATGTGCGGCGCTGGTCAAGTGCATGTGCGAATTTTAAGGACACATGAAAGACCGGTTCCAAAGTCAGCATATTCGTCATGGTCCCAGCTAGTCAAAATGTTCTGACTGGCTGCAAATTCTGTCCCTGGCCATGCCCACGCCCATGCCACTGCCAGAACCTCTATTATATATACTATATATCGATGAACATCACATGATATATACACTTATCGTACAATAAAATGATATATACCCACCGAAATCATAAAAGAATGTTTACATTCACCGAATCACAGCAGACTATTCTTTTTTTTTCGAAATTCTTGATTTTTGGCAATTTGTTTTGATTCGTTTTAATGGAGCTGATTGGGTTTTGATTGATTTGTTGTTGTCTTTTTGGGCTCCTAACTTTCTGCTGTATTTTCCATTCCACTGTTTCGTATATGTCTTATCTTGGTTTTGTTCTAAGCTGTAAAGGAACATTATGTATTGAGTTTTTAGTTATCATTTTATCATTCATACTAAATGAGTTGTTAGGAAATATTTGAACAAGAAAATACATAAAACTTTCCAATCTTTCATCTGCAAAAATGTCTACCTTATCAGTGCTACTCCACCCTAATGTCCGGGCCTCTCCAGATGTGAGTAGTACATTATACTCAGTTCATACAACTTGATGGAAGAATATATAAATTAACATATATACGCAGTACTTGTTGCTATACTGCATATGCATATATGAAGATTATGTGATCTGCTCTAATCAAATCTAGTATATGTGTAAACCTTTGGCCCTGTCTTTCCCAGGTTTTGACTGACAGACGTTCTATACTATATGTATGCTATAAACTACTCGAGATTAAGAGTCGCGTGTATGTATTTTTTGTAAATCAATCAAAATTCATTTAAGGCGTGATTTAAGTGGCCTGATAATATGAAAAGCTCATAGATTCTAATTATATTTATAGGACAAGTATCAGTTACATTTGATTGGGAGCCGTCTATGACAAGCATTTCTTTTTTCTTATCTATATAAAAAGTGCTAACATATTTGTTAGGTCATTACGTATTTTGCGGTGTTCAATCAAACCTAATGGCTTCTATATACAAGCATAATGAGTCAAGCTAAAATATATAGACACAGTTTCATTAATAATATCGCCATTAAATCAGTTAAATCCAAATTAGTTAATTTTATGTACTGCTGGTACGTTTTTAAGTCTTTTAGATTAAGTAATTTACGAGCGCAATTATTGAAATTATATGTATATAGTATACGTTTTATATTATAGATATTATTCATGCATGAGTCAGACAAATTTAACATATCCCTTTCTGTCTTATTCACAATTATCTCGCATTCCATTATCTTTTATCCCATCAACCAAACTTTATCTGAACCCCTTTGTTTCATCTGAAATTCCTTGCAAATACAAACCTATAGAAATGAATCAGAGAGTTGTTGTTGATATATATATACTGAATCTTTTGAATGTTTTCCTTACGACATCTTTATTTCATATTTGTACAACGATTTCCAATTACATATTATAATAGAGTTGCCTTATATAAACGCACACCCCTTTTAGGCAATCATAAAGCCCAATATAAAATATTGATATTACCAAGATAAATATTACAAATATTCTATAGTTGATCCACAATTTTTATAAAAAACAACAGTCGAACTGAGAGCTGATCAAAAGTCTTTGAGTGCGAGGTGTGAAAAGTTTTATATCGTGTATATTTTTATATCAATTTTGGCAGCGTGATCAAAATATTCTCGAGAACATATACATAGTATATATATTTCAAAATTTATATGTAAACATACCTTAGAATATAAATACAATAAAATTTATGTTTTGGAAAATTTTCACAGCATTTTAGCATTCCGAACACGAAGCGAATTTCGGGCCTGTACGTGACAATTTGCTCAAAATTTACAATAAATTTTGGTATTTCGCAAAAGTCTTGTCATTTATTTCTTCCAATTTTCACTTTCTGTTTATGCCGATTCGATAATTCTATTTTTGATGGCAAGACCACAAAATTTCACATGCAAACAAATAATTAGCTAGAAAATAAATTAATTCCAAAAAAGGGTTTAACGGGCTGTAGTACTATCTTAATTGTGGTCCCACAGTTCGGGGTGGTTAGATAAACGCTTTCAACCATGCCACATAAGCTTACGGTTCAGTTCTGGGGCTTCCCACCGCTGTCTCTCTTTCGAAATATTATGCAAGAGGGGTTGCTTGGGTCAGCTAACTAACTGACATTACCGGATCTAATATATTATAACTGATACAAAAATAAAATAAGCGGCTTTGACTCACGAACATAGGAGTATCCCGAGTTGAAATTCCACTTTAGTCTCAGTTCATTGAACAATTCAGGGCCCAATTAGCATGCACTTCCTTACGGCTCGATCGGTATAATAACAACAACCAACTCACGCAATAAACTCATGATAATATAAGTTTACGTATATCGTATATATAGAAAATTCATTAGATATTAACATCTCAGGCTTAGTAGTAAAGTCGAAAGCTTTCAAATTTTTGACGTAATGAATTCGTTTGCTCACATTCTATTATTGCGTAAATTTTAGATGATTTTGATGGATTGCACATGTGCTATAAATTGTTGTAATTGTCAACGAATGTGATGTAAAAAATTATAAATTGTGCATTATATAACTTATCTTCTATATTTTTTTAATCCACAAAATGTCAAAACAATAGGCAATTAGGGAATTAATTGATATATAATTACTAAACTTGTGTATTGTATACTTCTGAATCTTTAGCAAACACTAGGGAGTGTAGTAGAAATCACGCAATGATAGATCGGATATAAATCCCTCAGTCTGCTAGGGCGGAACGTTCTTGGAACATTCGCGTCAGTTGCATCCGACTGTTGCGCTCTAATTCAATTAAAATCGTATTAAAATGTGATTTTTAGAACTAGTATACAATATTTCATAATATAGACATTTATTAGGTATTCAAAACAAATCTGCATTCGATTTTTATTGATTTTTGTGTGTGTTTTTGTTGTTGTTTTGTAATAGAAATGATATGTAATGGGGAAATGCTTTATAAATTCTAATGCAAGCGAACTTCCTGGTTAATAAAATTGAAAAAGATAAACCTAACCAGATTTTACCTATATAATCTAGCTGTTGTCTGTGCGGCTGTTCGTTCAACTGTTTACTATACAAAATGTAGACTCGTCTATGGTATATATGTGTGTATAATACTACATATTAAACGCGGCTTGTTTCAATTGCGGTAATTCAATTAAAAACTCATCTGGATTTTTATCACAGCATTTAACGAACGATCAGTGGGCATTTTGTACAATGTTTGCCTGTTCGTTGATTCGGCTCTTTGTGCTCCTAATTGAACTGTTAAATGATGCAATTGTTTATAGAGTGTGCAATGTCACAATATGCTTTACAAATACAATTTGACATGCGTTCATTTTCATACTATATATCAAAACACTATACACTATATATCAATATCAATAATATTGATGTTAGGCAACAAAAGAATTTGCTCATTTCCTCGAGTACTACAACAAAATTTCTGAATAGCTTACAATTGTAATTGTAATTGTAAATTACAATCACGTGCATTTCTCTACGAATTCATTAAACTATCGCATTAAATTTCTCTCTCCCTCTCTGCACCTTATGTCTATGCATTAATAATGTCTATACTAAGTGTGCATAATATTTTCGCGATCTTAAAGGCATTCAATTGTCGTTTTTTATATGCATGCATATATTCATTGATTCTATTTGTTTAACCTTCTTTTATCTGTGTGAAATACGTCGCCCTTTCAGCTTTAGAATTTACAATTTACAACAAAAGTTAGCAACAAACTTGTCAAAATATTTGCACTACAGCTGCACTTCGTCATGGGACAATATAATATTGATAAAAAAAAGTAATATTGTTCGTAAATGGGAAATGACAGCAGGGGCAGCTGACTAAATGACGGCTCAATAAAAGTCCGTAAGTTAACAAAACATTAAGAAAAAGACGTACAAAAGGCATAAATCAATAGACTTTGCCTGTCTTTTCACCGGAAATTAGCACACACACGCTGAAAAGGATGAGCAAACACGGCGTATACGTGATATACATACGCCCAAGTGTTTGCTTTAAATTTATATTCATTTATATATATTTATTTATTTATTATTTAATTATTTATGGTTTGTCACATGGGCTAATTGTGAAAATGCGCTCTGGCTCTAGATTGGAAAATTTTGCTTTTGTTTTTTGTTTTTATGACAGTCTTTCACTATTAATTACATAATGATAGTGTTGATAAGACCGAAAATACCAAAATGCATTGCACCTGACTGTGATTTGGTATGGTATTTGATTTATCAGCTGTGCTGAGACCTTTAAGAACTGTCCTTAGTTCGTTCATTCCCAGTGATTTATCATGTGTCAGTGAGACTCAAGAAGAAATATTTTCGATAAGACTTAAGTGCACATATCATACACTGAAAAATAGCAATGAATCTAATTGATAAAACAAGAATAAACAAAAATTCAATTTAAACATAATGATTTTTTATATAATGTTTAGAATGTTTTTGTTTCCTATTGATTGCAATACATGTCCAATGGAATCTCTATTACATTATTTATTTTTTAAGTTCAAAGTACTCAATCTTAGCCACAATCTGTGCACCCTTCTCGGCACCTCTGGTCAATGCTGCTGCTTCTGTTTTTTACCTTTCAGGTGTATTTTCTTGCGGTTTATGGTTTATCTCGTGTGCGTGCGTCAGTGCTGCGTTCCTATCATATGACTAAATCTACTCTTTAGATCTACTCCCTCTTGACTTATTCCATTTCAGTGCGGCACGTGACGCCATACCCGTAGTAAATATTAGCTATGCTTATTGTTCCAAATGGAAATGGCTGAGACAATGTACAAATGCAACAAATACAAAAAAAAAAATAACATAATTTTGTTGTCACAGCCGTTTAGCAAGATATAAAGATAGTATAAGGCAAAAATTTCTATTGTCGCTTTTAAAAATAAAAGATCTGTTAAGTAAATATTTGCAAAGACATTTCCCATTTGTATAATTAGTATAAAACTGCAGTAAAAAGATTACAATAATTTTGAGATTAACATTTCTATAGACTCAACAACGAGCAACAAATATCCACAGACTTCGAGATAATATAAATATAATTTAACTTTTAAATTTTTATCATCTCAATAATTTTTTCTGTGTCAGATTTTATTTTCCGAGCTAATTGAATTGCACTAAAACTTGTTTTATATGGGAATTGTTACATCTAATTAAAATGCCATGTTTGTAACTTGATTTACTAACGGAAATTCTAGAAATTATGTAAAAATATTGAGCATTTTTATTAAATATAATCTGAAATCGATTTGTGGTAAGCTAAGAATATTTCCAATGAATTATAAACAGGGGATTTACCACGTTTCTATGTAAGATGATATGATTTGTATGATAATATCAGAATTCTAGAAATCTAATAATTAAAATAATAACAGTATTAATATAAGACAAACATTTCTTATACTTCATCATAAGTTTTATTTCTTGGAATCGTAAATACTTGCCCCATTCAACATTCAGGCTGTTTTAATTACTTACTTTAATGTACTTCATTCTTTACTTTAGTTTAATGACAAATTGATTTGAGTAAATGTATTAATAGATCCCAAAAATGATATAGGATTGTGCGAACAAATAAACCAAATGTTTGTTGTATTGTAATAATAGATTCCGTGTGGCATAGCCGCAATTAAATATGTGATTTTGTTGACATTTTGATACTCATCGAATAAGTTTTGAAGTTGAATTACTTTATTAATAATGGTGCATGAACTTTTCTATGATTGTAGGACCCGCACACTGGGCCAAGGACTATCCTCAGGCGTCCGGACACCGTCAGTCGCCGGTGGATATCACAACATCGAGTGCCACAAAAGGCAGTGACCTTAAGGTGCCGCCACTGAAGTGGAAATATGTGCCCGAGGATACCAAGAGTCTGGTCAATCCGGGTATGTAAATCAAAGAAATGATATTAGTATAACCAATTCTAGTTCCTATTCCTTTATCTAGGCTATTGTTGGCGAGTGGATGTCAATGGTGCCAATTCGGAACTAACTGGTGGGCCATTGGGTGATCAGATCTTTAAGCTGGAACAATTCCATTGCCATTGGGGCTGCACTGACTCAAAGGGCTCAGAGCACACGGTCGATGGTGTTTCATATGCCGGTGAGCTGCATCTGGTACACTGGAATACGACCAAATACAAGTCTTTTGGTGAAGCCGCCGCTGCTCCCGATGGTCTGGCTGTGCTCGGTGTATTTTTGCAGCCGGGTGATCATCATGCCGAACTGGACAAGGTTAGCAGCGTATTGCAATTCGTACTCCATAAAGGAGATCGTGTCACACTGCCCCAAGGCTGTGATCCTGGCAAGCTGTTGCCCGATGTGCATACCTATTGGACATACGAGGGCTCCCTAACGACACCACCATGCTCGGAGTGCGTTATTTGGATCGTATTCAAGACACCCATCCAAGTGTCCGACGATCAATTGAACGCCATGCGTAATCTCAACGCCTACGATGTCAAAGAAGAATGTCCCTGCAATGAGTTCAATGGCAAGGTCATCAACAATTTCCGCCCACCCTTGCCATTGGGCAAGCGGGAGCTGCGCGAAATTGGCGGCCATTGAGTATAGTGGCTGTAAATTGAAAACGAAGGCATGATCAAGGCATGGAACAGTTAACAGAAAACGAGTTGTTTTTAATTTTAGTTATAGCACTGTGTGCACCTTAGTGGAAGTGAAACGGATCGAATGCAGTGCTGCTCTGCGACTTCGTTGCCTCATCCCTGCGAACATCAACTTTAACTCCTCACCCAGTGGCGACAACAGAGCAGCTCAAGATTCCAAATTGTTGACAGTCTTGTTTTAGTTTTTACTATTATTATTACAATTATTAGCAAACACTTGTACCTTTTAATTGTTTAGTTATATGCTTATATGACTAATATTTTACAACTGCATGTGTACGTTTGTTTGTTCAACATTTGCTAAATGACAATTAGATTAAAGTGTGTGTATTACAGTTAATGGTATTACGAAATAAATATATTATTATTAGATGTTGCATATTCGAATTAACGTGTTTTATTAAATATATCTCAAGACGTTTAGGTTGATAAATCAAGGGAAATATATTTCATATAATCCCGTTTCAATAGGCATCCCCTGTCTAAATTCCACTGAAATTGGCTACTCATGGGACTGAAGTACTAGGAGATCAGAAGGAGAACATTGATTATATAGCAGGAGACGGGGCGGGGGCGGGATCTTGTTGACATACACAGAGGTTACCGCGATAATTTGTGCTTTGGCCACTTTTTTCATCGATTTTGACCGATTTCACCGAGGCGAGCAGGAGGGCGGGCATGGCCCCATCGACTCGGCTACGCGACCTGATCGAGAATATATACACTTTATGGGGTCTGGTACGCTTCCATCTGCCTGTATAGACAATTCTGGTTGTTCTAAAAAAACCCATTTGAAATTACAACTGATGAATGTACGAATAATTGAAACAATAAATTTATATATTTATCAAATTTCAGACCATCATTAGGGAGCCCATAGAGTGACATAAAATGCGCATTTTCAAAGCTAGAACGTTCTGCTTTTGAACATATATGCATAATTACAATTTTGGATACCCCCTAGGTGTTGAGAGAGTTGAGAGTTAAGCATAATCGATAGTCGATGTGTATATTATATAGATTCCGCCTGTTATACACATCTGGGCCTCAATGCGCGCTTTTGATTCTAAAATGTTATTATACATTAATTATAAAATTTCAAAAAGTTTATACTTTCTGAATCTGCAGTATTCATTTTGGTAC
>JBANCZ010001843.1:0-18868 GCA_037040025.1 Sphaerogastrella javana | reverse complement strand
AAAAGGATTCGCTTTGCTGAAGCGCACTATTCTTCGGTCCTCAATATCGGTTGTTTTTCGTTTGGACCCACGTGTTTTGGCCTTCCACTCATATTTAATGGCATTGGATACCATTTTGGCAGAACAATTTACCATATCTTGAATTTCTTTATACGTTTTTCCCTGCTTTCTAAGCTGAACTATTCATTTCCTCTCTTCCTCTGAACAGTGGCGCCCTCTACCCACTAAAATTAAAATTTTTACATGGTTATTGTGTATTTTCATTTAAATTATATAAATAAACATAAGCAAACTCACTTTTCGCAAAATTTTTAATATTTTCGGCACTTTTTGTGGATCAAAATCAAAAACTGCTATTATTATGAACAGCCGAAAAATTGTGATTTTGCACAAGAATGCCCAGAAAACGCAAATAAGAAGCAAATCTAACGGAACTTTTTTACTTTTCCTATCTCTATATTCCATTTTACAAAAACAATGTGCAAGCGATCACCTAACGAAAAGGAACATGCAAAAATTACCGTTATTTTACTACGTTGCTATTGCACTGCTATTTTCATGAACACAGCTGTATGTAGGGTCTTTCAACAAGGACGAGTCGATGTTAAAATTGACGCAACGTGTCCAGCGCTTTGTCAAGACAGAAGGGATGGGTGCAGGGTGCAGGGAGTAGGGTTTAGGGTGTAGGTGGTGGTGGGGCACATTGCATGTTGACTATCGACCCGCTCTATATCCAAGACCCTATAGTTAAAGGCTTATAAAAATATATATATATATTTGTATAATATTCATGAGCCTCAATGAATTTCAGTTTCTTTTTTAATAGTATATATTTAATTTTTGGTCGTACATATGTGTTAACCCAAAAGCTCCATTCATGGAGCTGTTATACGCCTATCAAAATACTCTATAGTATTTATAAGCGTAGCTCGAATCGTTTTGGTTGTTATTGAATTGAAATATTGCAAGCATTGTTAAAATTTTGAGCAGCCATAGACCATTTTTGTCAATAAAATAAACTACAAATAGTATAATACCAATTCATTTATACTGAGTATTTATTAGTCAAGCTGCCCCCGAAAGAAACAAACACTATTCATACTTTTGTTAGTGATTATATGTATATATTTTTTAGTGTGCTCTTTGTTATAGTGCCATATTTGTTATTATATTCTTTAATGCAGTCGTCGACCTTCATTTGGGCATAAATCATAATTGTGCTTAGCTTTAACTACCATTCATAGTAACTAACTATCGTCTCTATGCTAAACAGTAGTTCTCATCATAATTTATGTCAATTTTTGACACGTTTTTTGTTTGATACGATTGATTACGTCACAAGCTCAAACCACGAGTCTTTTGTAGCCATTTATCAACCTAACACCTATACATCTATCAATAGATTTAACTATTTATAACTCTTATACTTTATATACATATTTATTTTTTATTTTTTGGCAAACATAATAATCGCTTTGTTAATGAAGCAATCACATTATGTTGTTTCTAATTGCTCACATTTTAGTTAAGTCCATTGAGGCCTCAGGGCCTAAAAGAGATCGGCTCAAGATCGAATTCGGTTTGGTTTGTGTGTGCAGTGACAAAGATGTTTCAGCTATTTTTTTCTGACTGATTTCCGTTAGCTTTTTTTTTGGCTATATAATAGAACTGATGCGTTGCTAAATCAACCACAGTCATTCGCCAACTTTAGCAGAAGCAACTCCAAAAAAACTCCAACAAATTATCAATATGTGCCGCTCTGTAAGTAGCCTGAAATACTATATAGTATTTATAAGGTTTTTAGGTTTTCAATTGAAACTCCTACTATAGCTGTTAGCCTTCTTCGCTTTGATTGCCATTGCCGCCGCTGCTCCTGGCTACATCGAGCAACATCCTGTCCTGGTATCGTCGCCCGTTGTCGCTGTAAAACATGTGCCTGTGGTGCCAGTCGTAAAGACGGTCGTGCCGGTACCCGTGGTGAAACACTATGTGCCTGTGCAGCACGTGCCCGTACATCATGTCCCAGTGCATCATGTGCCTGTGCATCATGTGCCCGTGGTCAAGTCATACGCCGTGGCTGCTTCGCCCTACAGTCACTACTATCACGGCAAATAATTTGACGCGAGTGGATTGATTATGAAACGGATTCAATAAATATCGATAAAAATTAAACAAATCTATTGGTACTACAAATCTTTCGGAACGTTTGAGGAAGAGGTGAAGTAAATCTGTTCGATATTTTACCTTAGATTTCAGAAGCTAAAATAAAGCTTCTGTCAGACGAAAACTCATTTAGTTTCTGTTTGATTCTTCTGTTGATTGTGGCCTAAAAGTTATCGAAAAATTCCATTCTTTATTGCAATAGAATTGCATTTATTGTTTTTGCTCTCTTTTTTTGATGCAAATGAAATCATCATCCATCTTCTGTATTTGCTTTAGGCGTTGAAATCTACTCAGGAAAAAATAAAACGCAGCAAAAACCAACTCTAAAAGTTGCCACAGCTCATAAAATTCTTCACACAGTCAGAAATTACACGCAATGCAAATAACACAACTGTTGGAAAAGGTATTTGACTGAACGATACCCTGTAAATGGAAGTCAGAATTGACAATGAATATTATATGTTGCTCTGGTTTTAATTATTTATTTTTGAAAAATGTCTATTCCATTTCTCATCATATTTAAACCGAATAAACTTCTTAAGTCAATCATACCCTATGCAGTCGCTCTATTTTTTGATCTAGTTTTATGACTGCATCGTATTAAAGGTAAAAATCTAGCACAAACTTTTTTGTTTGGCTTTATTTTGCTAGCAAATGTTTTGTATTTTTTGTTATTGTTGTATCTGCTTTTTGTTAGTTCTCTGCTGCTGCTGCTGCTGCTGCATTCGAGCGTTAAATGATAAAAACCAAATGCAATTGCGTTCCAATCTACACAAATACATACACACAGTGACTAGCAATAGTCTGCAGTCAATGGCTTATTGCATGCGAGATCCATGCTGGCCAAAAAGATGTGCAACAGTTCCACACTGAGTCCATAAAACTTCTACCAGCCAGTGGCAGTGGCAGGTACTAAAAAAAAAACACATTTGGCAAGCTGTTAGGAATTGCACGAGGCTCCAGCGTTGGTGCACTGAGACAACTGATTGAAATTGATTAATGCAGCGGCTAAAAATCAACAAAGTGCACTGCGAGAAATGCATAGATAAATGGGAAATAATAAATAATTAATTAAAAATATATAAATAAATACAGAGGGAAATCAAACAATAAAAATATAAACATATCGAAAAAAAAATATAAAAAAAAATTTATTAAAAAAATAAATATTAATAAACAAAAATAAAATTTAAAAAAATAAATAAATATATATAAAGTTAAATAAACATAAAAAAAGAAAATAATTATAAATAAATACAAATCAATATAAATAAATATAAATAAATATAAATAAATATAAATAAATATAAATAAATATAAATAAATATAAATAAGTATAAATAAATATAAATAAATATAAATAAATATAAATAAATATAAATAAATATAACTAAATATAAATGAATATAAATAAATATAAATAAATGTAAATAAAGTAAAAAAAATAAATGAAAAAAATTATAAATATAATAAACAGTAATAACTATTTTATTGCAATTCAAATATTCAATAAAATTTATTTCATTTAACAATATATTGTTGAGATTGAGTATATTCTCTCATCTTTGCATTTTTCTGCCGCTCTAACACAGGTTAATCTATCAAAATGGCACAATAAATTATTTTAAATAATTACTGCCACATTTCTCTCAGTGCACTTAACGCGAAAACAATGTAAATTGGAAATGGATGAGCCGCAACGCTTCACCAAAAGTTGACCCAAATTAGTAGGCACATCTATCTAGCCGTCTTTCTTATTCGCTCACTCACTCAATCTTCAATTCCTTTTTCTTCTCTCTTTCTCTCTTTCTCTCTCTCTCCCTCTTTCTTCCCCCTTTCCCTCCCTCGTACCATCTCTTTCTTTTTAACACTTGTTGCTCTCGCTCTGCTGCAGTTTTGTATCTTTCTAACGTTATCTGGCAAAAATGTTGGCACAAAAGAAATTTATGTGCTTTTTTGTTTTTTGCTGTATCCCAGAATTGTTAACAACAATTTAAGCGCTCTGCCTAAATGCCAGACTCTAGTTGGTCCCCTGCCACTCCACTTAGCCACATGTTTTCCTTTGGCTTAAGTGTATTTTATGACCAATTGTTGTTGCCAGTTTGTTGGCTGTTTGGCTTGTTAACGCTTTTTATTGCCTCTCTATGTTGGTTTTTGTTTTTGTTTTTTTTTTTGGCCAAGTCTCTCTCTATTTGTCGCTGCCATGCAGATGTATCTATCAGATACATTCATTAGCTTGCTTTGCAGTTTTAGACTGTAGCCAACTGATTTATGCTCAGCTGGGGGCAGCTTGTATTTAGACGTTGGTCATGTTGTCACCCAGACTTAACCCCCCTCCCTTAGTTAGTTGTTATTTTAGTTTTTGGCTTAATTAAAATAACCAGGCATATGAGCAGTTAGTTAGCTGGCAATGTATTTACTGTAAAGGTGGTGGGGGCCAGTGGGTCAGACGTGTGAACATGGCGTTGCAAATTAAAACTCCAACTAATAATAATAACAACAACAACTAAAACGACAGCAACAACAACAACTACTTTTTCTACTTCTTCTTCTTCCACTAGTTTGTCTATTAACTATGCCTCAGCTGGTTATGACTATGAATATGCAATGTGACGCTGATGAGTTCTGCTGCGCCTCCTCATCTTGTGGCAATTGCAAGCAGGCCCATTCTCATTTGGGGCGCGCCTATGCAATTAGTTGGCCCTTGCAGCTGGCGTTTGCCAATTTTGGCACGTTATCAAGCCTAAGCCAAAGTAAAAACTAGTTTTTCACACACCCAAAGCCAAAGCTAAAGCTGTTGATGATGATGATGATGATGATGCTTCTTGTTCTGGGCTTGTTCTTCAAAGTCTTTGGCTGCCTTCTTCTATTGCCACTGTCTGTCCGGCTGTCTGTCTGCTGTCGTTTCTCTATTAAAGTTCTGAGTTTGCCAAAGCGGAAAAGCGCTTTGTCTTGTTTCGTGATTGTTTTAACAAAATCACAGAGTTCTAGGCGCTCTCCTCTCTCTCCCCGTATCATTCAGATCGTCTCTCGTCTCATAGCTCTCTATCATTGCTCATCTCTTGGCTTGAACTGGTTGGTTGGATGTTGTCAACTGGCCAACATCATCAAATAAGGGAAAACTTGTCGAGCGTTCAAGCGTTGGTTTTTATTTCTTAGAAATATCTTGGCACAAGAATCTCTTGCATTTCCTTGGGAAATATTTGTGGTATTTTGTTCTTTGATTTGATTTCGATTTGATTTCGTTTTAGCTGCTGCAACATTGATGCTTTGATGCATTGATGCTTCCTGCTCCGCTTAGTTTTTCTACCCCAGTTGATCTAGTTTACTCTGTACGCTCAGTTTGGTCAAAGTATTAGCCAGCTGTTGCTTTTCCACACAGACCACAAATCGTTGCAGGAAATCCGATTTGTGGTAAAAGTTGTTGCACTAAACAAATATGGCAGTAAAAAGCCAAGGCGCTGTCGTTTTTCTTCTTCTTTCCTCTTTTCTTTAGTTTGTTGGGCTTCTTGGTGTGAAATCTAAGCAACGTTACATGGCAGCTGGTTCAGTACGCACCGTGGGTGGTGTCGGTGGTGTTTGGTGGTGGTTCAGTGGTGCCAACTTTAATCTAATTGTAAGCGACAGCTTACATAACTGGGGTCAGTAGCTGAGACTGGAGGGAGCGAGAGAAAGTAGGGAAGAGAGAGAGAGTGAAATGAATGTAAAAGAAGAGGTAAAGAGGTAATTTTGTTCGGATAAAAGGAGAAGAAGAGATGAGTTTAATGAAAAGTATAAGCAGAATTTTTGAAGAAATTGAAAGGAATTACGATGAGCTTCGGTCGATGTAGAAGAATTGAAGCTCATAAATATTTATAGAAGAAGGAATAAGAGTGAAAGAGAATTCAAAAGAAGAAAGCAAGAGAGAGCATTTAAGGGGAAATATTGATAGTAAAGCACAGGGAAGAATAAGAGATGAGTGTTATTATTTGAAGAAAAGAAAGGAAAAAAGAAATCGACCTTTAAAAAATTATTAGTTGAATAAAAGCTTTTTAGTTCTTATACATTTTAAATATAGATAAACAGTGAGCATAGGAAAATGAAGGTAAAAATTTAAATAGAGAAACAATGAAAAGAAGAATTGAAGAGCAAGACGGAACCCGTAGGAACTATAGAACTAAGTAGTGTGAGAAAGATAGTAAATATATAATAAAGCATGGAAAGAACAATTCGCATAGGCGCAAGAGAAAGAGAGAGTGAGCACACTGGGTAAATGTGTATGTGTTAATGCTACTGCATAATTTGTGCATTTTTTCGACATTTTAGTTTGAATATATTCAACTCTTGTATTCATTATTGTACATTCATATACTTTGCTCTCTCACGCTATTAGTTATAAATAGAACTCTGTTAACTTATCTAGATTCACAAGTTCAATAATATTATCTTTAATGAAACTTCAATAGTTTTACTCAGTTATCAATGAAATCCCAGAGCTTTAGAGTAAGTTCTTTGTAAACGGTGCTGCTAAAATCTTGGTATTTAACAGGCATTGTGATAATGGAACAAAACGTAGTCTTTCAAGTTTACCTTCATGATGTCAGAGCGGTGGGAACTATAATATATTAAATATACAGTTAATGAACTAGTTTAAAACATTTACACGAAATATGTAATTAGAAAAAAAGAGCTGAAAATATTCTATGATAAAGGTACCATTGTTAGAAGATAGAATTCAATTTTAGCGTGCAAAAAATTATCGATTAATGTAACCAAATGTTTAATTACAAATAATTTAAAGCGTATATAAAAATATAGTAAGAGTAATTTAAAAGTTGACATAATTTCTTTTGTAAAATATAACTTATACAACTTAATAACTTTTGAATGCCCTTTGGACATAGTTATAATGAATGCCCTGATCATGACATTTAACAACCACAATTAAAGTAATGACATTAATAATAATAATGATAACAATGGCATCATGATATGCCCCTTGAATCCAGCCTATTGTTATCTTGGCACTCGAATCAAAGTATTCATTCATCATTCATGCACTTGTCGCTCAGCTATGAAATCGATAGCTGCGTGCTGCAGATCTTAAGCTCAAGCTATAAACTTCATATTTGCAAGTTCAAGTTGTGCACGACACGACAGATACCCTAGTTAAAGCAGCAGCACTAAAACTGTATTGTGTGGAAAAGACAAAGACACAGGCAAATATGCAGACAGAGAGAGATATATATTGAGAGAGAGAGAGAGAGGTAGTACAGCTAGCTGTTGCGACTTCTTCATGGGCTTGGGTTTACCGAGTGGGTGGCACACAGCAAAAGTGCCGTTAAACGAGAAGAGTTGCAGCAACAATTGCAACAGCTGCATAAAATGTTGCATCTTTAGCTGGAGTGTGGCAGAGAGCAGAGTGCGTGGGTGGCCGCGCAAAGCAGCGAGTGAGAGAAAGAGAGAGACAGAGAGAAGGAGAGTGCACTGTGCATGGGAACGTGTAGCGTGTCAGAAAGCTGAGCTTTATGCCGTCTGTGCTTCATTAACACTCGACAACAAAGTCGGCGCTTTGTTCAACGTTTTGGCGCGTTTTGACACTCGACAACACGCTGAACTTCAAAGCGCAGCGATTAATCTTGCAAAAGAAAGAGGAGAATGAAAAAGAGACAGAGAGAGTAGTGCATATATGCGTCCGGATACGCTGTTTCCTTGTCATTGTTGCATCTGCAAATTGTGCCCGACTTGGCCAAGATTCTGGGGCCTGGATAGGGAATCGTCAGTCGTCTGTAGTTCATCGTCAGTCGCCGGTCGTCCGTCGTCCGTCCTCCGTCATCTGACTGCTTTAACTTTGCCACAATTCACACCTTGACTTGACACAAGAGTGACTAAAGTTTCACTGATTATGACTGCACGGTGGCACAAATTGACAAAATTTCATGTAATATTCAAGGAAATTCATTTTCAAAATTTCGTTCAAAAACGAAATGTGGTATTAACTAAAAAATAATGTGCCATAAATATTACAATTGCATATTTACATTTTTTTTTTTGTAATGTGTCGCAACATTTTTTTAATAATTGCACACCACTGTGCCCAAGAGCTAAGGAGGAGAGCTGCTCATAAATCATCGCCCAGGCGACTCTTGTGGGCGTTGCCAGAGTCCATTAGAAGCTTACGCAGGCGCAGCTGTTGCAACTACAGCAACCCTAACTCCCCTCTCCTCCGCCATCACCCACTGTACTCGCCCTACCACAGTGTACTCCTCTCTCTCCGACGGAGACGGAGCCGTCCATGCAAGTTTCTCCCGACTCATTGTCAGCTGCAGAGATTGGAGCACACAACGCAGGCAAGGCGTCGAGTGATTTGCTATTTTCATATTGTTCCAGATTGGCGTTTTGTTTGCCACTTTATTGTTGCCATTGTTGTTGTAGCTCTCTTGGAGATTGGCCAGTCCGGTGGATTAAACGCTTTGTGGAGCACTGGGTCAGTTTATTGCAATTGCAAAAGCCATTCAAGTGTTAAAAAAGATCGCGAGAAAAAATTCTATAAAAAATTGTTTATTGTTCGAAGATTGAAATCAATTTTGGCGTGCGAAAAGCTAACGATTACGATTAATGCCAATCTCAATCGGATCTGCATGTTAGATCTTGAGATTGCATGATCATTTCGCCATTTGAGTACTCCTAGGTCACAAAGTTCATTGAGCATGTGCGAATTTATGGGAATGTCTATTCCGGGGCGTGGGTTTTATGAAAGCGAATTGCGCTGACTTGATAAATGGGACTGTGAATAGCCATTCAGAGATAATGTGAGCAAAGAGATATACAATATCATTAGTTCTGCCATATATTGTAGGTAGAGTAGGAAGAGCTTCAGGCGCTTATTTTAGACCCTCCCAATGCTGTGCTTATTTATATTCAATTCGATATATTGAATATATCGTTACGATCGAGTGGAATATAATATCATTAATTAAATTGAATAGAATTTTCTCCAGCTTTGCTTATTGATCATTATTATAATCAATTCAATTGACTTCGTCATCTACTGTCTGTGTGTCTGTCCTTTAATGCGTATCAAACCTTGATCACCAAAATTATGAAAGTATACTATGAAAGACTGAAGGATCTTATTGTCGACCCTCCCAAAGTTGCTCTTATTTATACATTGTCAATTCGATATACTTGAATATATCATTACGATTGATTAAAATATAATTTTGTTATTGTAAATGAACATAAGTTTCTCTTGCTTTGCTTATTGATAAAGTAAATATAATCAATAGCCGAGAGATCTGTGAATGATTTAAATATATAAATATAAATATGTTTGCATTTATTACGTTAATTTCATATATTGGACAGCTATTCCCACTCCTCCTCTAGTCTAAACACTGTAATTCATATTCTATATATGGATATATTATTATGATTGTTTAGGTTTGAATTAAGTTGTCGTGCATTGATTAACATTTTTCCCATCTATGCTTATGAGAATGCGCAGTTAACTCTATTAAATATTCATATAATTACACATTCATATGTAAATATGTCTATACGTATGTATGCATATATGAATGTTTGTATGTATGCATATATGAATGTATGTATGTATGCGTGTATGTTTACTTAGACGTGCATGCTTTAACATGTTTGTTTACTTACAATTCATGCGGTCAGTGTGCATATCGTACCATGTAAAGTATAACGGAATTGTTTTAGTATATCTACACATACTAACATACATACATACAAATATAATTGCATTCATACCTGCATGCACACATACACAAATGCAAATCAAAATAGAAGGTGCAAACAACACTATAAAATGTTAAGTAAAACGGGACTCTTCTTATCTTTTGAATCAGCTCATATATTTTGTTTTGTTTTGCTATGATAATTATTTTCTTGCTTACATTCTCTAATTGAAATGAGAATAGAAACGAAGCACAGTGATGCATTCAATATACTCTATCATAAATGGACATGCAGAAGAGTATTCACATGAGCTTCGAATTCAAAAAGAAGAAAAAAAAAATAAAATAAAATAAAATAAATTAAAAAATTTAAAATAAATTTAAAAAATTAAAATAAAACAAAATTAAAATAATATAAATAAATAAAAATAAAATAAAAAATATATAAATAAATTAAAATATAAAAATAAAATAAATAAATAAATTTGAAGCAAATAAATAAAAATTAAATAAATAATTAAAGAAAAATAAAACAAATAAATAAAAATAAAACAAATAAATAAAAAAAAAATAAAAAAAAAATACAAAAATATATGAATAAATATTTCAATAGATAAATAGATAAATATATAAAAATTCAATGAATAAATAAATAAATAAAAAATAAAAAATATTAAAAATATCATGCAGCAGCACTTGATAATTGTTTATATAGAATTATGCATTACTACAATTCATTGCATTAAAAAACATCACATAGCTTAAACTTAATATACCGCACCAACTATTCAATGTATTATATAAAATTAAGAACTTGAACCTTATTAATCAAATTGAATCCCTGACTTCTAACTGTAAAACAAAGCAATTTTTAATTTATTTTAAATGATATACTATCAATATAATACATTTAGTTTTATTACACACTTACATCGATTGGTCAATTAGAATTAAAGAGTATTTGAACCCAAACCCCAACTTAGAAAAATCATGAAATTGATTTCTCATCTTGGACCCAATTGAACTGATGCCAAAAAAAAAATTTATATATACTTATTTATTTCGTGAATGTGGCTAAAAGCTAATGGCCAAGTAGAGACATGCCAGAATCTTATTGGAGTTTGCACTATTGAACCTGAATTTATGGAAGCAATTACGTTTAACTGTACTATTAAAACTGGTAAATGTAATTTCACACTTTATAGAGCGTATTGCTACTGCAGAAATTCAAGCAACTTTTGCTCTAGATATTATGCAATTGCTGTTTGGTGAGAGTTGAAAAAAAAAAGGAAAAAAAAAAAATACAGACGACGTGGAAAGGAACCATTGCTCATTATCAAATTACAATCGTGTTGGCCATGGCTAAAGCTGCGTGTTCTTTTAGCCATTTCCATGGCCAAGCCAAACGATGCTGTTTGCCTTTCATCTATCGGCAGTGGCCACGCAACAAATGCAGCAACTGCAACTGCCACTGAGGCTGCAACTGTTGATGTTTGCTGCGGTTGTTGGTGTGGTTGTAGCTGTGGTTGTAGCTGTTGTTGCTTTGGTGGTTGCCTTGGTTTTGATTATTATTTTTATTGCTAGGCCAGGCCACAGCCAAACGATAGGCAATTGCCATAGCTCTTGCCGCTAGCCTCTTGCCACTTGCCCCACACATGTTTGCAGCAAAGACTCCTGCAACTGTTGATGTTGCTGCTGCTATTGCTGCTGTTAATGTTGTTGCTGTTGCTGTTGCTGTTGCTGTTTTTGCTGTTGCTTCTCATTGCTGTTGGCATTTTGTGTTCATGTTTTATCTCTGTTGACTGTTCTGCTCCTGTGGCTGCTGCTGCTGCAAGACTCTAGAGCGAAGAGCTGGACAATGTGGAAAATTGTTGCACATAGCTGCTAAACTACTGCTGCTGCTGTTGCTGTTGTTGTTGTATCTTGCCTGCCTTGAAATGGAAAACTTTTTACGACATTGCAAACGCATTTCGCTCTTATCATTTGTCGCATCTCCAAAAAGAAAGAGAGAAAGAGAAAGACAGAGAGAGAAACAGTCGAAGAAAATTCTAGTTTGCAGTTCTATTTATTTATTTTATTTCTATTGCAATTTTCTTTCTTTTTATTTGTTTTTTTTTTTTTTGCTTCTGCTGCTGGCAATTCACTTTTCTGCTATTTATCATGCGAGCGGAAAAATGTGGGGGAAAAATTAAAGTTATTGTCTTTGACAGCCAAGCAACAAGAGAAAGAAAGAAGAAAGCAACAAGAAAGTGAACTAGAAAATTTTTGCAGCAGCAGCAGCCGGAAAATCTCTATGGCATATAGCTCATAAAAATTGGCCATAAATGTGCCGTAGATTAGCTACGAAATCAACTACTGGCCAAATATAAATAAAAATAAACGTTTATGAATCTGTGTGGGCAGAGAAAGCAACAATAATAACAACAATAACAATAACAACAATAACATCAACCAAAACAACAACAATAATGAACAATTGTTGAGCTTTTGCAACTGTAAGCTATCAATTAGAGCAGAAAACAACAATATCAGGAGCAGGATCTGAATTGAAATCACTAGGGATGGTACGATTAATCATACCTTCTGTCAAAAAAGTATTGGGACTGTTGTTTTCTTCGATATTCACGGTCTAGTGCATATGTGTATTGCCTCTAATGGGGGTTACTTTGAAGGCTACAAAATAAATTTGGATGATTAAACGGAAACTGTGTGTTTTATTAACACAGTCCCAGTAATTTTTTTATGTATATATACACAATAATCGATTATATTCTTAAAAATTTTATCGAAACGAAACATGTGTAATGTTAATAATCGCAAATTTAAAATTAATCATATGATTAAATTATCGATCAATAGATTTTTTTTGCCATCTCTAGAAATCACTGAAAGAAAAAAAACTTCAATTAAATGAGAACTCTTTGGGCTAAAAATCGTGCATAGACAATATTTATCAATCACCATTATTCTAACTGTTTTGCTCTGCTTCCCTCCCTCTCTCTTTCTCTCTTTCTGACTTCGTTATGTATGTTTATAAAGTAGCTAAACGGAAAAAAATAATACTCCAACTGAACTTGAGCTCTAAACTAAACTGAACTCGAACTGCTGAATGCTCTGGCTGCACTGAAAAGTTGAGTAAAACTCATAACAAAACGCAGAGTTCATGCTGAAAGTTCAGTAGAACGGAGTAGCAGACAGTGATTCAGATTAAGGAGGGACGAAGGGGGGTCTCTTTTGGCCGGTGCATGCCACAATGAACTCACTGTTCGTTGTTGTTGTTTTTGTTCTCTATTTTTTTTTAACTGTTTTTCCACGTCGCGATTTGTGAAAGCTTCTATTGCCATGGCTAAGGAAAATGAGTTTGTTGCGACTGGAAATGCCTGCCGCTACTAACGCTTTGCTTACTGTTTTGTTATTGTTGTTGTTGTTCCTGTTGTGGTCTCGTCACGGCTCACTTGGCCAAAAACAAAGTGAGCGAAAAGAAGGCAAAAAAAAAAATGGCAAACAATGCATAAATTGTGTGCGCGACAATCGGCCAAACAAACACGAAAACTAGTTCAAATTCTCCCGTTGTGATATGCAAATTGTGACAGTTCCCCTAAAAAAAAATAAAAAAAAATAAAAAATAAACAACCATAACAAATGCTAAATCGTTTGACACTTTTATATGTAGCCTTTGCTCCCGATGGACTCATTAAATGCAATGAAATGTATATTAGTTAATGATATTTCGAATAATAAATAAATAAATAATAAACAGATTCAATCTAACGAAATATATTTACGCATTTAAAGCTAATTTTTCTAAATTTTCTCTTTTTTTACTTTTATTTAATTGCTTGATACTTTACTCCCGCTGCAATTATTAAATGCACTTAAATACATTTATTAAATCATTTTTTAAGCATAAATAAATCTGAAATCGATTAGATGTAGTGAAATTTCTTTACGCATTTGAAATTATTTTTTCTGAATTTTTTTATTTAATTTTTTTAAAAAATAACTTGACATTTTTACATGAAGTCTTTGCTGCTGCACTTAAATGCATATATTTTATCATATTTATAAGCACAAATAAATCTTAAATAGATTAGATCTAGTGAAATATCTATACGCATTTGAAGCTAATTTTTCTAGTACATTTTTTTCTTTACTAATCTCTTCTTTTTTTCCTGTTGTGCTTGCACAATTTTTTGTTTACTTTCAGGTAAGCCAAAATACAACTTTTACCCACAGCTGATCTTTTTCGGTTAACTCGTATTTTATTGCCACGTAAGTAGCACAAATCGTAAATCAGGCAACATCTGCACACAACTAAACATTATGGCGGAAATTGTGGGGCTGAAGTCAAAAGCGCGAGAGGGTCACGGGGGAAGGTTGGGGGTTTACGAGCGGCTAGCTGTGGCTTTGATGACGTCAATATTATGACGCAAAAAAGCCCTTTATGGCGCCAGAGAGGAGGAGGGGAGCAGAGGAGATCAGCAATAGATACTGAGTTCGGGGTCTATGGTTAAACTATGTGATCAGAATGATATGATAGGCCATGGCTATGGGAAGTTTATAATTGGTACAGGGAAGAAAATGGAGGGGAAGCTTGATTGCCAAGGCGTATAATAAAAATGTTGCATATGCTGATTTATTGATATGTTTACAGATTTTTACAGATTTATGGCTAGTTCCGTTTTATGAAAATATATTTAGATCTTAGCTTTGAAATATTTTGGAATTTGGATTTAACAACAAAGCTTACTTACATTTTGTTTTGATTTTAAAATGTAGACTAATTTAAGGTATTAAATAATAGATATAGTTTTCCGAAAATTTCCCTTTCAAGTTCCCTTTCCAAGTGTTTTACATTCAGAATTCTATATAATACTTAAACATATAGATAATGCCGTTTATATTAAATTGCTACCCATTATTTATGCCCATCTTGCATTCATTTCTCTAATCCAATCTTTTATAGTCGCTCTACACTTTCCAACCATTTTCGAAATCGATTAATTTGTCTTGAGCTCTGGGAACAAATTGTCTCACAGCTTTGACAAATCTCCAAAAAAAAAAAAAGAAATGCATCATCATCAAAGCTTTATAACAAGTTTTCCCTTTTCTTTCAACTCGACGCATAAATGCCCAAATTTTATGGCAGCGAATTTGCCATAAATATTTGTATTTTGTGTATCAGATGACGCCAAACAATTTTACGCATTTTTTATTTTTTATATTTTGGGTTGGCATAAATTAATGTGAGTTTTTTCGAGTCAAGATCAGGCCCTGTTTATTTTTTTTTTTTTTTTTGTACAATATAAATAATTGCAGCTTGTTATAAAATTTACATAAAATTTTTGAATACACCTTCGTTTTGGGCAGCATCTCAAAGAGAGCTCTGATTAGGCTCAGATGATGCTCTGATGTGTATCGTCTGCTGCTGGGACTCGTTCTCGATTTTCTCAGTGTACCTTGATCATTTGTCAAGTTTGAGATTTTTTGAGTTTGTCAACGCCTGCAGACAGTTTAAAGTTTTTAGGTTCCAAAAAAATGTTTTTTTTTTTTTTTAATGATACATCTTATATTATATGGTCTTTCTTGCTGAAAATCAATCAAAATGAAAATAGGAAATATAGTATATACCATACAATTTTTTGGTTTAGCCCTTGCATAACTGAAACTGAAAAAAATGTATTTATATGGCAACAAATTTCTATTGTTTTGGCTTGATTAATTTGCCAAGATAACATCAGTTTTTGTTGGTATTAAAAGTTCATTAGTGAAATTCGTATATATTTTATGTAAATGACATAGTATATGGTATAGTATATGTAGACCCACAGAGATTAGACTGCATGTATGTTTGTATTGATGCTGTGATTGATGCCTTTATTGATGCGATTGATGTGAGGGTGCCCAAATGTAGCTAGAGGCAAAATCAAAGAAATATATTGTATAAACAATAAAAAGGGTCATTCAAATAGAGCGGACCGAGAGCTAATATGCAGCCGCCACTGTCCTAGGTGCCCCACCATCATCTACACCCTAAACCCTACTCCCTGCTCCCTGTACCCACTCGTTCCGTCTTGGCAAAACGCTGTATACGTTGCGTCAATTTGAACATCGACCAGTCCCTGTTGAAAGACCCTTTATAACAATGCAAAGCAATGTGTCAGCAACTCCTATAGCTGATTAAAGTTGATCTTACTGATTATGTATAGCAATTTATTGATACGTTAATTTGTATTGTTTTAGAGTACTCTTACGGTAACATTTTAACACCTTTGAACTGCGGGAGAGAGAAAGAAATATGTGGAAAGTGATGGGGAGAGAGAGAAAGAGAGAGAGAGAGAGAGAGAGAGTCAAAGACCTTTATGCTCATGCAATGCCTACCATGTGATGTTAGGTTCTTCAGCTTCTTCTTCTTCTGTTTGCCAGGCATTTCCTACACAAATGTTAATGCGCGAAATTCCATGTTGGACAATTTAGCACCCACAGATATACAAACACAAACACACTCACACACACTCACACTCACACAGAGTTGTAAATAAATTTACATATACATAGTTACATTGTAGCGTGCAATTATCGGTTAACTTGCCCAGCGCAGGCTCATAAAAATAATTCATATTGTCCGACAGACGAACCGCTGAGTGAGGCAATGTCAAGCATTTGGTTGCCATCCACAGCAATGCAACATTTGCTGCCTAGCAACATGATGCTAAGCAACATTGTGTCTACAGCTTAGCTGCGACGGGTGACTGCTATACATGCTTCTGCTGTGTTCGCAACCTTTGAAGCCTAGCTACATGTTGCTAAGGAACTACTATAACTGGCAACTATGTTCGTTTACCCCTAGCAACATTATGTCTGACTAGTATGTTTGCTTTGTGTGCTCAACATTTGCCTCCTAGCAACATGTTTCTACGAGCAGCTCCGAGATTTGATTGCTACGTTCGCTTGAGCCCAGCAGCATGTCTCTAGCAACATAGTCGTATCAGCCTGTTCCCTTGCGCTGTGTGCACTATTCATGTTGCCCAGCAACATGTGTCTAAGATTTCCTGCTACGTCTGATTGCTACGTTCGCTTGCTCCTAGCAAACATGTCTCTCAGCAACATAGTAGCGGCGTCCAGTTGCGCAACATTTGCTACCTAGCAACATGTCTCTACGTTTTGTTGCGAAGTTAGACTGCTTTGGTTCGCTTCGAACTTGTTTGAAGCAAATGCAGCAACTCCAGTTGCGTTTGCTGTCGATGTTTATTGTGTTGTGTTTGTTGTGCCTCTGCGTTTGTGTGCTCCCCTCTGTGTGTGTGAGAGAGTGTGTTTGAGAGAGCGCGCACCACAGCGCAGCAGATAAACCGCTTGTGCCTCGGCCATAAGCAAAATGTATCTGCGCAGTGAGCGTTGGCCTCAGTAACACGCGAGCTCTAATCGAATGCAAACGTCTCGCCCCATAACAAAAGACAGACGCAGAAAACGCGCGTGAATAACAAGAAGAAAAGAAAAAAGAAAGAAACACGCGCGCGCTTTAATCGACGCATTTTCCAATGATTTTCCCCGAAGCATTTTCCAAACAATTTCCCAAAAAGCAAAAAAAAAACATTTTGCTCGTACATAAATAAATTTAATTGAAAAAAAAAAAAAAAAGAAAATTGTGCACACTGTGATGAATGAATAAAAGCATTTAGCCGGCATTTTTTTGTTCAACTAAAAAATAGAGAAATAGAATTAAATAGAGTGTTCTAGTGAAATTGAAGATAAATAAGAACGCAAGAAATGCAAGCATAAAAATTCACAAGAAACACACAGACAAGAACACACACACACAACCAAACGCACACTCAAACACACTCGTAAACAATTACTCGCTCACACTCATTCGCATTCGCACTCACACTGAGTGAGTGTAAACTGTATTAAAGTGCATATAAATTCAAAAAAAGCAGCAAAGTTCTGGCGGCATTTTTTTTGTCGTTTCAATACACCCTACTGCAAGCGTGTGTGTGTGTGTGTGTAGCTGTATGTATTGGCAGCTGTAAAAAGTAAAATGCAAAAGCAAAATCAAAAGCAAAAGCAAAAGCAACAAATACAAAAAATAAGTAAATAAAAAAAGGTAAACTACCTACTTTGCCTGCCTTTGCGAACGAACGAAGCAGCCGCAAAAGTGTACGAAAAACATACCGAATAAATATATATATATATAAAAAACAACAACAAAAACAACAACCACAACACATGGAGTTCATTCCAAAAGAAAACGACTAAAAGAGAAAAGAAACCCAAAAAGAAATAAGAAAATTCTTGAATCAAAGCGGTCTGCATATGACGCTGATTTACAGCATCTTTTGAGCACTTCCTATCCCTCTGTTGCGCTCTCTTTGCTCTTACTTCTCGGTTTCCTTTTCAAAACAAATAAAACATAAAAAGGGAAAAGGGAAAGGAAGAGCAGCAAAAGAGGCACACACGAAAACACTCAAAAACACTCACACACAAACACATGCATTCACACAAACATTTGCCTTAGTTTCTTCTGGTTGTTGGTTTTGCTGCGTTTTACTCCCAACGAATTGAATTGGATTGGATTTAAAGTAGAAACACTTGGTATGTCTACTTCTTCTTCTTCTTCTTCTATATGTTTTTATTAATTTTAATTTATTTGCACTACATTTAGCTTTTAAAAAGAGAAAATGAAATGAATAGAAACCAGCGTGTCTAAATTTAAAAGCAGGCACATTTTTTGCATGTGCTTTCAGTTTTTTGTAGGTTTTTTTTTAGTTCTTTTTTCGCGCTGATCATTTTGTCTTTGTATATATAGAATTATTTTTTAGTTGCTAATAACTTGCCATGTGAGTGCGCTATATATGCTACATTTTGTATATATATGTATATACATTTTGAGTATATATGTATCTACATTTTTGCCCAAAAAAATCTTGTATGTGTGCGCGTTTTTTTAATTATAAAAGTGACAAAAGCCACACAAAAACTTGGACAAAAAAAATAGCACTACATTCTATATACTATTCTCCGCT
>JBANCZ010001842.1:0-18881 GCA_037040025.1 Sphaerogastrella javana | reverse complement strand
CAATACAATTATGATATCGGCGAACCCACTCTTCCATGCACCGCTCATAGGCCGCCAAAGGAATGGCCTTTAATTCTCGTTGCGAATTTGTTTTGATGGCTTCAATGGACTCAAAACGCGTTCCACGTAGAGGCAAAGTCACACGGAGCTAAGTCAGGGGAATACGGCGTTTGTTGGATAGTATTTATTGAGTTTTTGGTTTTGTATTCCTGAATAATTATGGAGGCAAACGCCTCAATACACCCAAGTAATACTCCTTATTCATTGTCTGACCTTCAGGAAGAAATTCTGATAGCACAACACCACGATAATCGAAGAAAACAGTTAGCCAAACTTTCCTGGTACTTTTTATACAGAAGGTATAATATAATATTTTAAAAAACAGTACAATTTGATATAATACAACGTAATATAATACAATATAATATGATATAATATAATATAACATAATATAATATAATATATATTTTATATTATACCATATACCACAACTTAATTAAGAAAGTTATATTAGTTATATAAAGTTACATTAAGTTATATTATTAGACTGATAATATAACTTAATGTAACTTTATATAACTAATATAACTTTCTTAATTAATTTAGAATTCTACAGTTTTAATAATTCTTTTAATATCTATTGACTTCCGCTAATATCTAGCTGGAACTCTTTTACAATGTATTCAAATATAGTCTATGTTCTGGAAATATTTGCATTTTTTATATACTATCAAAAAAAGTTGTACGGATTTGGAGATAAAACACTCTGAAATATTCAAAATCTTATTTCTAATTTCACAACAATATTAATTTATAAACCTCAACTGTATCTAACCAGAACACAAAAATTCAAGAGTCTAAAAAGAATACGAAATAAAATCAATGCATATGGAAAGCCTTACAGAGTTGGCCCAAATCGATCGCAGCACTTAAGTATGGGTTCTTGGGCTCTGGCGTTGCTTTTGGAAGCGCAGGCATATAATTTGGTTGACGCGCAGAATAAATGATAAATGCAATCATTATAAAGGAACAAGTTTAAGCTTGAATGGCGAAAACTAAAGAGAGGTGAAGAGAGAGAGAGAGAGAGACAGAGAGGGAGAGAAAGATAAGGGAAAAAAAACAACAGCCCAAAAAATCTGGCGAACACGAACGCATGATTAAAACTTTGCCAGGGAGCAGAGTAAAAGAAGTTGAGGCCGAAAGAGCGAGGCAAAGACAGAGAGAGGAACACACAGTTTCATCAGTTCCAATACCAACCATGGATCTAAAGCCGAAGAAGAGATCCAAGAGCCTGGCCATACATTCATCGTTGCATGCGTGTGCCTGTGTCTCGCCTACCAGCCACGCCCCTAGCCTGGTCAAGCGATCGTGATATGGCCTGGCTAACACAAATGTTTTATGGCTGGCCGAGCATAATTTGTTAGCCTGCTGTGGTTGAGGTTGAATCTGAGGTTGGCTGGGTCCACTTCATCCTGTTTTGGCTGTGGAGGATGTGCTCCGCCTGTCGGTCTCCTCTCAGTGTAGCTTGCCTTGCCCCATCTCAATCGATTGCTACTCTTTCTTTTTGTAGTTGTTGTTGTTGTTTTTTAGCTGCTGCACAGAAGCTGCTCGCTGGCTTCGATTGCGTATAATTTTTGCCTCACGCCAATCCCCTCCCCCCCGCTGTCCCTCTGTCTCGCAGTCCCGCTTGTTTTCATGGCTGCGGGGCATAATTTTTGATGAGCTTTTGTCTGCTTCTCTGGAACGCATAGTTACTGTATCTGCATACGCTACGCTACAACAAATTGGGCCTTTCAGTTCTCTATTTGAAATTATTATAAAATGTTATTTATATAGTACAAAAGTATTTTATTTTTATTTTTATATAAGCATTCTGTGCTTTGAATTTCCTTTAATTTGGCAGAGTATAGCTTGAACTGATATACCCGCTCTTGTGTACGTTCATTTGCTTAGGCTTTTGCATACGAGCATCATCAAAATATATGCTACACATTTTCACTTTATGAAGTTCTGCTCACTGATTGTTGCCCCCTGCCACAGCAGCAGCAGCAGCAGGGACAACAGCAGCAGCAGCAGCAACAACAGCAGCAACAACAGCAACAACAGCAGCAGCAGCAGCAGCGTTTGCGCCGCAGGCCTCAAGTTGAGCGCTCAGCATGCATATTTTATTGGCGAAAGGCTCGAGGGCAGCAGCGATCAGGGACTTCAAGTGGGACTCGATCTGTGCTTGGGTCTGGGCCAGGGTCTGTGTCTGGGTCTGGGTGTCTGTCTCAGCTCTGCGATTGAGCACTGGGACTTCAAATGTGGGCAGACAGCAGGGTCGCTAGCTGTGACTGCTTGATGAACGCCAACCGACGACGTGTTTCGTGTCTGGCATCTTAAAGATACTTTTTTTCAGTTTCAGTTTTAGTTCTTGTATTTGCTGTTGTTATTGTTGTTATTGTTGTAGTTGTTGCTGCTGTTGATGTTGTTAATGTTGCTGTTGTTGCTTTTGGGTTCTGCTGTGTTTTGGGTTCGCGGTTCGACGTTTGCTGCGCTGTATTTTATGCTCATTTAATCTCGCTGCGCGTTTTTTAACACATTTACGGCAGAGCCCAGAGCCAACAACAACAACAACAGCAGCAGCTACAACAACAACAACAACAACAATAAATACAAAAGCAACAACTACAAGAAGAACAAGAACAAGCACATCATCGATTATGTTGATCTTTTTCTGTCTTGGGTTTCTCTGGCGACCGATTTTTAACTGCGCACTTTTCGAGCCCTCAGCGAGTGAGAGAGATCGAAACACTGAGAGATCGAAACAGTGAGTGAGAAAGATAGATAGGGTGGAGAGAGAGAGAGAGGGGGGGGAGGACAGACAATGGCCAAGCCGAACGGCGACTCGCTACCTGTCTTACACAAAATAAACGCACGTCCCGTTGCCCTACTCCTCTGACCCCTCTAACTGCTCCATGAGTACGAGTATCTGCGTCTGTTCTTGGCAGTTGCCCAGTTGTACGTTTCCACAGTTCTACAGTTCATCAGTTCTTCAGTTTTGTCAGTTTGTTTTTTCCATTTTAATGTTTTCTTTGCACTGTCTTTGTAACATAGTTTTTTTTGTCTCTCTCTATCTTTCTCTTGCTTTGTCAATCACTTACTCTCCCTCTCACTCTCTCTCCCTATCTCTCTCTCTGTCTGTCGTTCGATTGTCTGTTTGTTTGTGTTTGTGCATTGCGTGTAGTTTGCAAAGAGCAAGAAGAAGAGGGAGAGAGATAGATAGAGAGACAGACAAAGAGAGAGAGAGAGAGAAAGAGAGAGAGAGAGAGAGACAGAGATTGAGCGAATGGACGTCCAGTTTGAAACCCTTTAGGCGCTCATTGCCAGCTCAGGTTTGTTTTTTCTGAAACCAGATAAAAAACACAACAAAAAATACACAATAAAAACAATAACAACAGCAGTAAGAGCAAAAGCAAACCAAGCTAAGAAGATATATGATTTCTTATTGTAAATCATGACATTTTGTTGCTTTTGACTTGGCTTGTTGTCTCTTTGGCTACTGTTTCAATGCTTCATATCTTCCCACTCCCACTCCCTCTCTCTGACTCTCTGACTCTCTGTCTCTGTCTCACTCTATCTCTATCTTTCTCTCCGTTTCTTTCTCTCCCTCTTTTAAGTAGGGAAAGGGCACTTGGCGTGGGTTTTTAGAGTATGAATTGTTGGTTTATGAATTTCTAAATATCATGGATTATAATGATATCAGCTGAAGCGTGTTAAAGCTTTGCATTGAACGATATCTAAAGCGCTTAAGCCATGAAAATAGAATAAGAAAAATGTATTGAACCTTTAAAAATATACTATAAAGTAATCAATATAAATATAAATAATATTAAATATAAATATAAAATAAATATTATTTATTTTAAAAACTAACTATGTTCCTATATTTACCACTATTAAGCCTCTTGAGCCCTGTTTGCTTATGTTAAGCTCATGTTATGCTTATGTTAAGCTCTTATTATTGGGGTCACCCTGTGTTCATGCTTATTACTCCCCCCCCTCTTTGAGAACTGCTTCAAAGTAACTGCTAAAAGCCACTGCTTTAGCGACCCTTTCGCTTCGTTCGTTTCTTTCAAACAACAAGAAGAAAAAGAAGGCAGTAAAAAGTATATATAAAAAATTACCCCAATTCAGGGGTCCACTTTTGATGTGACCTGACCCTATAGCAAAACAAAATCCAGGATGCGGTGAGGATAGGGGCAAAACACAACCTGCCAAAGTCAAAAGACGCTTGGCCAAATGTAAATAAAATTGCCACATTTATTTTCAACATAAACACACATACGCACACACACACACACACTCTTTTTCCCGTTCTCTTTTGCGCTCTCACACATGCACACATTTAAATATTTTGAACTGTTCCCCTCGGCATTCGCACGCTTTGACACCTAAAGTGTGCGCCCATACGCCTCCACATGCCAGCCTCTTTCTCTCTCTCCCACTCTCTCTCACTCTCTCGCTCTCTCTCTCACACACATACGCAATGCTTACTCTTTTTTGCTGCCTCTCTGAACTGCTTGCTGTACCATATACATATACGTATGCATATGCTGTGTGCGTTCTCCCTCTCTCTCTCTCTTTGTCTTTGTTTTTTCTTTTGCTTTTGTTTTGTCTCTTGCTCCTCTCAGTGCCGCCCTTGACTTCGAGCCTGGCAACACTTTTCGCCTGGGCTAAACTCTCCTATGAAACGGCGCCCCCTTCATTTATTTGAATTTTTTGTTTTGCCTGCGCTTTCGTTTTTATGTGTAAAGAGGAAGTGGAATATACACATGCAGAGAATGAGAAAAAGAGAGTGGAAGATGAGGAAGAGAGGAAGAGAGGAAGAGAGGAATAGAGGAAGAGTGTATGCTGCTTTTGCTGCTTCTATATTTTTCCCAGTGTTGTTGTTGCTGTTGTTGTGTTATGCTGCCCCTTGGCAACATTTACTGCTGCAATGCTGCCAACAGTTGGCAACCCTCTCGCATTAGTTCTCTCTCTCTCTCTCTGTCTCTCTCTCGCTGAGGCTCTTCCATTTACAGCCTGTCGTGCTGCTGCTCAATAGGTCTTGCACTTGATAGGTCAGTGACCCAGTTGATGTGGCTATGGATGCGCCGTTGCTGCTGCTGTTGCTGTTAATGTTGTTGTTGCGGCAGGGCAGTGCCAGCGGTTATTGGCGAGGGTTGCCACTAGCTTTTGCCGTTTCTCTGTGTGTGTGTGTGTGTTTGTGTGTGCTAGAGTTCTAGGTTATGTGCGCCTAATTGAGTGTTTCGCACTAAAATCAAACTCCAAAGGTGTGTCAGCCCAACAAAACACCAAAGCAGACCCTACCCCTTCCCCTTCCTTTCTCTCTGTCTCTCTCTCTAACCACCTTCTGGTACCATAACCACACAGCTGTGCACAGACTGCGGTTATGCCCGACTCCCACTACGTCACATGCTGCCGTTAGGCTTTGCTCTGCTCTAAGCGCATTGGCTTGCATTTACCCGCCCGCTTCTCCACATTGAAATCAACAACAAACAGCCTATTGTTGTTGTTGTTCTTCTACTTCTTCATCGTCTTCTCTCCCTTCATCTTCCCTCCCATTCTTCTTGTTGTTGTTTATTTCTGAGTTCTTTTTGCGCTTGCCACAAAGTCAACGTTCTTGGCGTTTTCGCAGCTGCTGCTCCAGCATTGCCAGAGTTCTGTGCAGTTTCTTCCCCTTGCATTGGGCTCCGGGTGGAGTACCCTAGGCTTAGTTGGATTGCGGCACATGTGACGCTGCGGTCGCGTGCTGCCGCCTTTGCCTTTGCCTTTGCCATTGCCTTTGCCCTTGGCTCTTGGCTCCTGGCCCACAAGGCGCAATGCAACTCTTTTGCTGTTTGCTTCATTTGCTGCTGCAGGGGCAATCGGGTGAATCTTTGGAGTGGAGTGTGGTGAAGTGGAGTAGAGAGTGCAACTCGCGCTCTTATCTAGCGCAGGTCATCAAGCGAAGAGGGAAATAAATAAATGTTGGGAGGCCGTAGAAAGTGTTGCTCCATACTATAAAAATAATATTTGCATTCGCCCTAGAGGCAGCCCCTTTTGTGTTTTATCGTTTATCGATAACTGCAATTAAGCCTAAATGGGACACCTGAGCATTTGAACTAACTTCATTTAATTATTTATGTATTTATAATGCTTATAATGCATATATAATGAATTAATATGAATATGAACTGGATTATTATTTAGTATTTTTATTTGCACTTGGTCGGAAATAGTTGTATATCGAATATGTGTCTACTAAAACGATGTTATCGGTTGACAATGCACAGTAAATTTTGTGTTTGATAGATTAAAAATATACTTGTTATATAATATAATTTAAATTATACTGACAATTGAGATTTTTGTAGAATTATTTTCAAATCGACACGTTTTAATTGAACAGCAGTTTCCACTTGCGAATGCAACCAAATGAATCCAAAATAGATGCTTTCAGTTGCTTTTATAGTTGTCTCGGCGACAAATGTTGCTAACTTTTGAGTAATTTTTAGTAGCGTTTTGTCTACCATTTGAATTTCAATTATTTAAAAATAATTGTTTATCGATAATGCAGATAACATTTAAAAGCTTCAAAGATTTAGTATTTAAATTATTTTAGTGTTGGTAAGTACCCACCTGTAGCGTTGCCAGACCGTTGTATAGGACACGAAAAACAGAATGGCGCCAACTGCAATTTTTTTTTAAATGTTTATTTATAAAAAGAACTGTGTGTTAATTACAGAAAATTATAATGAATTATAATTAAAATAGTATAATTGACAAATGATTAATAACATTTTGCGTATCATTAGATAATTACTAACAAACATAACTATTGTAAGTACGTTAAATGTTAGACAATCGAAAATTGTTAAGTTATATGCAGATGCATATGCATCGATACATGTTTGTTTTTAGTTTTTGTTTGTTTGCAAAGTTTTAACAAAGTAAAGCTACTAAACTTAAATCACAGATAACACTAACGTGTTTGTTACAATTACAATATTTATATGCATTTGCGTGTTTCATATAAGTATATGTTTTATATTCGTATATATATTTGTATGTATATATATTCTTTTATATTTAATAATTGAGTTGAAATAATTGGCTCTTTTATTTGTCTTTTGAAATCATAGAACGCATAACAAGACTGACTTAAATGCTATTTAGAAAATCGCTAACATTATGCTGTATTCAATTGTTTTTCCTTTCTTTTTGTTTTTGCATTTTGTTTCTTGTTATGAACTTTTGCCACATTGTTTATATATTCTTAAATGCAACAATTCCCCTTAAGTACTAACAAACAAGACGTTTGTGAGTGTGTGTGTGTGTTTAATAACGAAATATTTCGTCAATTATTAATTATGATGCTGATATGCGCTGCTTTTATAGACTTTCCCTGTGAATGGCACACATTTTGCGCTATGCGAATGGCAAACTGAAAACGAGACTGTACTTATGGTATTTCATTACCTATATGTATGTATGTAGTATGTAGTGCTGTTGCTTCATTAATTTTGTTTCATTATGTTCATTTTGTATTTTGTTTTTCTTCATTTGATATGGATGGACGTGGTAAGCTAGGTATTTGGATGCGCCCTGCTCTGCTTAGACATGCACCTCCGGGCAATCCTCGTCCTTGATCGATGTGTACTGCACCTTCTTGGCCACATTGTCGAACACCGGGGTCATCATGAACTTCAACTTGTCGCGGCTCACATAGACCAACGCCACCAACAGCCCGAGCAGTATCATGCTGAGTACAATGAGCAAAAATATCAAGGTGGCCGTGTGTCCACTGATGTGCGGCTGCAACTGTCCATACAACTGCTCATCCTCGGCAATGTTGAGGAAGGAGGCAGCTGCCGCCATAGCCGCAGCACATTCGCTCATGTCCAGCTGGAGGATGTGCGCCGGCGCAGGATCCACATGTTGAGTGTCATGGAAGCACATCAAGCTGTCCTCATTGCGCACTTCGACGCGCGTGGCCTGCAGCCACGTACGAAACGGTGATATCTTGCAATCGCACACAAACGGATTCAAATTGAAGTCCACGATGAGATTAGTGCTGCGATTCTCGCGCTCCTGCAGCTCGTTGAGGAGACGCATATCGCTCGGCTTGACAAACTCGAACTTGTTGCGCTCCAGATCCAGGAAACGTAAATTCTGCAGGCAACGCACCTCAAAGTTTATGTCCTTGAGCAGATTATCGCCCAGGTGCAGATCACGCAGCGCAGGCAAATCACAGAACACATTGCGATCCTTGAAATGAGTGATCTCGTTTTGTTCCAGGTGCAGTTTCTGCAGCTTCAGCAGCTGACTGTTCACAAAGATATCGTGCAGATCCTCGCTGAGCTGTGGCGAGCTGTGATCCTCGAAGGCATCCGTCAGATGCAGACTCTGCAGATTCACGAAATTCGAAAAGACGCGCGGATGATGATGATTGACTTCATCATCAGTGCGGGAGATGCTCAGATTATTATGATTCAATATCAAACGCTCCACATGCGGCACATGATGATAGCTCTTGCCCCGTATCTCGCGTATATGATTGCTGCTCATGTCGACAATCTTCAGCTGCTTGTAGTCATTGATGCTGCCAAACACGTTCCATGGCAGCTCCGTTATAAAGTTGCCCGTAAAGATGAGTATCTCCACCTGTTCGGGCATGTGTTCCAGCACGCTCGTGTTATTCAATGCGGTGTTTGTGCAGTTCACCACATACTGAATGCTGCCCTCGTACATCTCCTTGCCGCAGGAGCAGGCCGTCGGGAAATATGGTCCACAGCTGGATGACATGCCGCTGCTGCTGCTGCTACTGCTGTCGATGGCTAGCGCATTGCTCAGGGTTAGCGCCACACTAATGGCTAGCAAAGCCACGACTAGCATTTGTGGTCGCAGCAACTGCTGTGGTTCTCTGGCCATCTTTCTCTAGCTCTCCCTCGCTCTCTCTCTCTGTCTCTTTATCTCGCGCTCTCTGTCTAGCGTCGACTGTTGGCTGCTGCCTGCAATTAATAACAGAGTGGAATGTTTTATTAGTTGCGAATGCATTTTAAAGTGAGCCAAAAGCCAACATGGCCACAAAATGCAGTTGCCTGCCTGACCGACTCCCTTCTCCCCCTGCTCGCGCTCCATCGAATGAAAGCCAAATTTATGCTTCCCAACTAGCAGATTTATGAGCTTATGAAAGGCTAAACATTGCTCAACACACACACACGGTTACACACACACACACACACACACCTCAATCTGACCGCAGCGTATTCGCCTTAGCTCAGCTCCGTTCACCTCAGCTCCATTCAGTTCAGTTCAGTTCAGTTCAGTTCAGTTCAGCTCAGTTGAGCTCAGTTCAGTTGGGCTGAACTTTGCTCTTCACCCTCTCAGTGCTCACCTTTAGAACTTCGCTTATAAGCAGAGTTTGTGCCACACCCCCTCGCGACCAATCAACGTGCACCCACGGCGTATGGGTAATTTTTGTTTAGTGCCCTTAAAGTTTTTTTGCTCTTTCTCTTCTTTTCTGGGAGGGTTGTTGTCAGAGGGTAGCGTCGGCTACAATAAACGCCAAAAGGGCACTCAAGCGAGCTGACGAAGTATCCACATAAAGTTTCATTCAGCCTCAGCCCAGCCCAGTTCAGCTCAGAGCAAAGCCAAGCCCACTCCAGGCCATTTCAGCCGAACTCAGCCCATGCCGCCTTTAACACGGCTCAGCACGGCAGCGTTAGACCGCAGGCAGCATTCAAGCTTATTATTATTTTTTTTTCGGCTTTTATTGCTATTTGTTTAGCATCGACTTACGGCTAACCAAAATACACGCTGCAGCTGTGGCCAAAGCGCTTTTCCAGCTTAAAAAGCAGCAAATCAATGCCCTCCATCACCCGCACATACACATACAAAAAGGCGAGAAACTCTTAAAGCCGTGGGTAGGTGAGATTCAAAAAAAAAAGAAGGAATTTAATATGGGAATTAATCAAGCAAACTCTGCGAAAAGCTGATTCATAGTATTAGCTATAGATTGACAATATGATATTGAAGAACAGAAGGATGATATATAAAGAATATTAGGTTGTCAAAAAAATCCTGCACTATTTTCTGCTAGTTGTAGTTCTAGTTTTATTCGTCGCATCTGGTCATGCTATACCTTTTTGGAAAGCTCTAAGACGCGCTAAAACGTGTTTGATTGATTATTGTTTCTTTTTAGTCGTTCGTAAGTTATAGCGTCAGAAACATGGAGCAAAATAAATATGCAAATGCGGCATATTTTACAGTACAGTACTACTTCGATAAAGGCGAAAATACATCTCAAGCCGCCAGTAAAATTTGTGCAGTTTATGGATCTGATATAGTTTCCATTTCCACCACATAGTCCGGAGCTCGCACCAAGTGATTACTACCTGTTTCTGTCCATGGCAAATGCGCTTGGTAGTCAGAAGTTTGCCACAGGAGAGTCCTGTGAAAATGGGCTCTCTGAGTTTTTTGCCAATAGGGAAGTGAGCTTCTATAAGAGGGGCATTATGAAGTTGGCATCTCATTGGGAACGCCCTTTCGAACAAAACGGCGCATATTTGACATGAATCACATAATTGTAACCAATTTTATCAACAATTTAAAATTCAATAAAAATACCGCAGGTCTTTTTTGACAACCTAATAGTAAGTCCAAATTTCGTGATTAAATAATTATTTCAATATAAATCAACTTTATAATATTTAATTAAATTACAGTTTCATTTATAGAATTATATAAATAAATAACAGATTAATTGAATTTAGAGAACTATATATTTGAATAAGAGTTTAATCTAATTTATATAAATATTTGTCTAAATTAGAGTTCGATTTAATTTATTGAGTTATTTATTTAAATTAGAGTTCAATTTAATTTATAGAAATATTTTATTATTTATATTTATTTATGTATTTATTTATAGATGTATTTATTTTAATAAGACTTTATTTTAATTTTTAGAATTTTTTATATAAATTAGAGTTGCTTTTTTTTAAATTATCCTTACTAGATCACAAGAATATAGATATATGTGCACATAATTAGAGGAAAATTCTATACTTTCAACTAGAATTATCTGTTTCATATTGGACATTGAAAATCTGTTGTTGTTTCTCATTGATTATTATACTCTGTGCCTTTCTGCTTATACGCCGCAATTAGTCGCTCCCGACGGCTGCCATTTGGTTGTAACGGTAATTGTAACTGTCTCCATGTCTCTGTTCTATTCTTTCTCTTTCTCTCTCTAACATCTATTTATCTGCTCTTCAGCTGTGTCTGAATTGTTAGTCAATGCTAATGAGCGAATCGAATACCTGGCGCTAAATTGAAAGCTAAAGGCAATTTGATGGCCTCCATTGGTTGCAGCTGCTCGCTCACTATCACTTGCTCTCCCTCCTTCTCCTCCCTCTCTCTATTATCCCTTTCCTCTCTCTCTCTCTCTCCCTTTCTCTCTTTGTCACACTTCTCAATTAAGGCTGCTGTGTAAAAATATGTTATAGATAGCTTTTCATCCGTTGTTTTTTTGGCCAGACTTAATTGACACTTTAATGGCTTAGAGGAAGGTGGAAATGTAACACAAACGCGTGTCTGTTTGACGTTAACCAACACTGTGGTCGGCCATACAGAAGCTGCTTCCGCCGCTGTTGGCCCAGTTGCTATTTTCTTTGCTTCTTTCTCTTCTCTTTTCACACTTTGTGCACCTGCATTTCCTAGTTGTTGTTGTTGTTGTGCAGCAAGCAAAGTATAAACGCCATTTTATGCCCAAAACAAAGCAACAAAAGGGAAAATGCTTAAAAACATGTTGTAAAGGCAAACAAAAATGGCGGACGCTGCCATGCAGCGCACTTGAACTCAAATTTCAACGTTTATTTTCAGCTTGCGTCTTAGTCTTACACTCTCTCCCTCCCTTAGTCGCTTTCTCTGTCTCTCTCGCGGTCTCTCTCTCTATGTCCCGCTTATTCTTTACGTTTTATTTTATTTTTTATTTTCATTTTCATTTTCTGTTTTTTTTTACTGTTTGTGTATGTTACTTCCTGTTTGGCTGCCTAACAAGCCAAGCACACACACACACACACACTCAATACACACACACACACACTTGCAGTTGCACATACTTAAAATTTAACTCGCAGTTGCTTTTATGTTTTTTTTTTACAGCGTGTATGTGTGTGTGTGTGTGTGTGTTTGCGCTTGTTAACTGTTGCAATAACATTCCGCATTGACTCAATCCACTCCATTGTTTTGCCTCCCCCTCTCCTTCTCTTCCCCCTGTCCTGTGGCACCACAGCAATAATAAGGTAACTTTTTACACAAACGAATTTAACATTTACCTTAGCTGCTTTTACCTTTCGTTTTTTAAATTTTTTTTTAATACACTGCATCTTCATATTATTTTTATAGTTTTTTACGGGAAAAAAAATTAATTTCATTAAAGCTAATGAATAAAAACTAATTTTTGTATTTAATTAATTTTTTTTAATAGTGTTTTTTTAATTTATTTATGTAGTTTTTTTTATAGCAAAATATTTAAATTCTGACACACTATTCCATTAGTGCTAATTCATTCAATGTTAATTAATTAAATAAAATTTTGAATTTAATTTAAATTGTATTTTTATTAGGTGTAACATTTTTAAAATTATATGTATATTTTTCAATTTTTTTTAATATTATAATTTCTTTAAATTTATTTTAATTAATTTATGTTTAATATAATTTCTCGGTTTAATTATTGGATATTTATAAATCTATAGAATTTGCGCTGTTAGGGCATACGAACTTCGTACTGAACTTGAGTTCAACTTCATTTGTTAATAACGTTTGTTTTATAAAGGTTCTTTTTTTGGCATTAATTTATGCATGCGCGTAATATAACAATAATAACAAACGCGAACACAAACGTAATAATAAAACTGAGTTTTTGCATTGTGCTTTGTGTGCGCCTTGTGCATTCGTTTCCATTTTTTGTGCACTTATTCGTCTACGTATGCGCAATTTTCATTTTATGCTACTGTTTTTATTTTTAATTCGTTAGTCGTACCTCTGCTTAACGGCAGAAGGGGTGGGGGAGGGTGTTGGTTTGTGTGGCACTTAACAGTTGCATTTGAAAAAGTTGCGACTGCCTGGAAAATGGTGTGGCACAAAGACGCGGTGAAATAGTGCCAAGAGTTGGCATGTAGGGGAGGGGAGTCGTAATGAAATTAAGTTAAAATGATATGAGGGTGAAACGTAAAACGTAGAACGTAAAACGGAACACGGTTAATGAAAGGTGGGCACTCAATTTGTAACACGCGATGTGAGCATTTTGTGCATACAGCAAAACTGACGACTTGACTCCGCTGACTAATTAGAGCAAAAGCTTAAAGTGCCACCAGAGACATAGACAGACAGAACGATAGGAATACCATATAGATCATACCATATAGAGCTACAGTGGGCAACAGTTACACTTTGTATACAAGTCACAAACAGACTCTGAAGTTGGTTAGTAATAGCTTTACAGGCAGCACATCACTTGAAAGCCTTACTCAAATTTAGTTAGTTCTGACTCAAAAGTAAAGACACTATATAGTAGAGTATACGACCTCTTTCTCCCTCTCTCTATTTCTCCAAACCATTTTTTAAATATTCTTGCCTTTGCTTTAAATTTTCATTAGGCAAAGTGCATTTTCCAGTTGTTAATATTACGTAAAATAATTGCACTGCCATTGTTTAAAATCCAACTTGACACAGTTCTTTCAAAAATTTACAGCGTGTTGGCTGCGACTTTTAGCAAGTTTGCGGCCAAGTCACACGCCTAACGCCATTTTGTAGCCGCCATTGCTGTCGCCATTGCTGCTGCCAGTGTTGCATATTGCATTAGAGTAATTTCGTTTTGCAATTCGTTTTGGCAACAGTGGCGACACAGCGCGTTGCCAACTACATTACGCAAAATTGGTAGGAAATGCTAATGCGGCCAACAAGCGCTTAATATCTTGGCACTCTGCAGTCATTAAGCCACGCAAAAAACTACAAAAAATATACAAAAAATGAGAAAGAAAGAAGAAAAAGCGGCACTAAATAAAGTGGATGAAAAAGTTGAAAAAGCTTTTTCGGCTCAACGTAAAATGGAGTTGAGGCACAAGCACAAGTTGAGTTAGAGCTAAGAAAAATGACAGTGCGGGCACACTGGCAACTAACTGTTGTTGGCTAACCATAAATTATGCACTTTATATGTGTGTGTGTGTGTGTGTTTGTGTGTTTGTATATGCATGCATTACTTTATATGAGTATGTGTGTGTGCTTTAGTTGTATGTTTATGTGCTTCGAAATAAAGTCTAGACGTACAAGTCAGACTATTTTTTATAGAGAGAACTTAGTATTCTTTCTGTATTCAAAAACATCTTCAAGGCTTGTGAATTTCTCAAATTTCCCCATATACGGTCACACTGTTTATGTGTATGTGTGCATAGACGTTATCTTATTCATTGAAAATTTTTTGAATTATTAATTATGTAAAGTAGGCCAACAACTTTGCGACTTTTTGACAAATTTTTAAGTATAGTATAAAAATAAATAAACATTAAAATATTTAAATAATTATTAATTAATTTACTAAATTTTTGTTTTTAATAGTCAAGTTTTTAGTAAGCCGCCCTCGCAATTTTAAAGTTGTTTCACTTATTGAAATGCAATTTTAAATAAATAAAATAATACCTTTGTGAAACTGCTTAGTGTATGGAATCATAACTTATATCTTCTTGCTTTTACTTAACTTACTTCGTTTTTATAGGCAGTCTGTCTGTTCGTCTGTCCGTCCGTATGTACACCTGGATTTCGGAAACTATAAGAGCTACAATATTCATACTTGGCACGAACATTAGTGGATTGCCTACGAAGGTCAAGTTTATTTCAAATTTTAGATACCTCGCCCACTCCACCGGCAATTAGGGAGCCCGTAATTGAAAATCGCCATAACAAGCGCAAATTTCAAGATAGAACGTTCTGATTTAGAACATAGGTGCACACCGTTCAATGTAAACTTTGGATACCTGGTGGATCCCCAAAAACTAAGAATTGGGATAACAGGTGCAATGTTGATGCTAGAACGATGTGCTTTGGGACATATATCCCAAATTTCATTACACATCTACTTTCCTATCGATTACCGATAGCAATTACCGGTGAATGATATCGATTATCGATATTAATTATCGAAATCGATAAAACTATACAGCACCGAAAATAATGTACTGCTCCGAAAATCCATATCACACCGGAAATACTATTCTGCTCCAAAAAAGTAAACGCAGGGTCCCTACTGTCTGGGCAGTCTCTACTGTTAGATATTTTTTCTTTAGCTTGATTATTTGTATTCATTTTTTTATTAAGCGCTTGATTACATTCGTGACATATTTCGCCTTTTGTGTCGATGGGGTCTTTATTTGCCATGGCAAACGCGTGCTGTCAGTTCGTCCATGGAAATGCAATAAGGAGCAGCTCCTTTGGAATGCAATTAAATGCGACTGCAGAGACAGACGTTGCGAGTCAAGTCGTGGCAAACCAAGCACGGTGTGAACCAGGGTCGCCAAACTCAATTAGTGAAGTTGTGCACGGGGCACAGGACACGTCCGCGTTCACATTTACAGCATGGATATGCAAGACATCCAAGAGGCAGGAGCACAGACAGACGGCAGCCCGAAGGAACCGCATTCGGAGTCGAAGCGGCTTGAGCGGCTGTGCCTGGCCTTCTACTCTGTCTGGCTGTCTGGCCGTCTGTGCCTAGCGGTAGTGGCCACAATATGAAATTGCCGCACGTTGGCTTTCATAATTTTATTATGAGTGCACCGCATGAAGCAAAAATTACGAGAAAGAGCCTGGAGATCACGCAACTGCTACAGAGGTGTTTGCAGGCACTACACCTGCAGAAAGACAGAGAACAAGAGAGGGCGACATGGTGGAAAAGGAAGAAAGATAGAAATAGTGTATATACAAACAAGACAGAGAGAGAGAGAGAGAGAGACAGAGACAGAGAGAGAGAGAGAGAGAGCCTTGTATAGCTGAGGGCGTGGCAGCTGTAGGCAAGCAAGTTACTGGGATCCGTTTAGACTAATTTGTAGACTGCTAATTGCACTTGAATGGTGGACTAAAAATAACGGGGAGTTTGCCACTTCCCACTTCTCACTTCCCACTTGCACCATGCCCCATGCAATTCTCGGACATACAGGGACTTCAAAGCGATGCTTCAATGGAGGGAACAGTTTCTTTCACTTCTCTCTCTCTATATATTTTTTTTGTGTCTGCAAAGTTTTCGCACGCAACTTGCACCACGGAAGTTTCGCAAAATTATCAGACTTGTCTATATATATCTTTGTGTTACTCTCTTTCTGTGTATGTGTGTGTGTGTGTGTGTGTACAGTGTGGCTTGCGGTTTTAACAAGAGAATTGGCCAAAAAACATAAGAGGAACTCAAGTTAGTTGTTTATGATGTGAGAGCTAAAAATGTATATATAACATAAAAGAATTAACTGCTAACTGTTTAACAGGATATGCATTTTTGGGATGTAAATTCGAGATGATTTCAGATACTGTGAGTTAGAATACAATGGATCTAAGCGTTATAGAAGCTACATTGGTGCAAGCTACAAGGAAACTCAAGAGAAATGTGTAATTCCTTATGGAATTATTGTGGTTACTTTGAATATAACAGAACGATAATGTAGATAGTATCATGATGATATACCATATATTAATATATTTAAGTTAAATTGATTAATTGAGCTTCAAGTCTTTTAAATATTATACGTATTATTATAACATATTTATATATTGTACTCACTTTTAATACAACAGAGAAATAAAGTAGAAATAATCATTGCAATAAACTATAAAGCAGTATTTTTAATGAACTCGAAGTAAAGTATATTAATATATATTGTTAATTCACTATAGGTTTTAACTTTTTGGAATATTATACGTATTATTGTATTCACTTTTTATACAACAAAATTATTATGTGGATGGTATGATATCGTTATAAGAGTGTAGTAGTAGAAGTATATTCAACTTATGCCCAATTGATATTATAATCTTCAATTATTTAAAATAATTTATTCGTTATATTATATTCATTTTTAAATTGTATCATTATGATCGTTTAAAAGAATAGAATGATGATATAATAAATACATATAATAATATACATTACAGCTATACTAAAAAACTCAACTCATTCCAAGATTATGTCCTTACAATCGTGCTATATTTGTGCATTGAAATCGCGCAATTGTAGTCATAATAGAACCATTTGTTAACTTTTAAGCCAAACGTCCAGCATTGTATAATGAATGCAATTGAAAGTGTGCATGCAATATACACCTGATTCACGATAACCCAATGTCTGCCAGTCAGCTATATATACACACGCCTTTCCAACTATTCACATATCCGCTTAACTGCTGTTTCACCTGTTCAACTGTTCACCTGTTCACCTGTTTACCTGTTCACCTGTTAACCTGGCCAGCTGCTCGTACAAGCTTAACTGCTCTGATGTTGCCGTAATGCGCCTCACGCCTTTAAAGCGTAAATCGAATTCAGATTGGTAATTGGAATAAAATGTTGCTGCAACTGTGAGAGATTCACTGAAAATCGCGCCAACACTCACCATACATACATACACACACACTTACTCACTCACACACGCACACACACACACACACACACACACACACACTCACACACTCACTCACACATACATATTGAAGAGGGCAAAAACACGTAGTAACATTCTCTATGCATGTTGGCCAGCATTTGCGTGTGTGTGTGATGGCATGAGTTCCTTTTAGCATTGCATGTGTTGGCCAAAAACAAAAGCAAAAGCAACAAAAAAAAAAATAGCAAGTAGGAATGAAGCTGTATTTTTTCGAAGAGCATTTATAGCTGATGCCAGCCGACAGCTGTCAGGTCCGATCAGATCCATGGTAAGTTTACACCATGCCCTGCCCCATTACTCAGACACAACGGTCGCCATTTTGCGTGTAACGATAACGATGTGAAAACTTTTATCGGACATTCGTAAAGAATATACTGTTTAACATTTTTAATAAAGCGATAAAATCTTATCTTTTTTGATACTATTATATTATATTATTATTATTTTTATTACTATTATATGATTATTATATTTAATACAAAGATACAATCGATTAATCTTGTCGAATTATTTGGAAATTTATCGATACAGCAAGATACAATCGAATACGTTTTTCTATTTATTATTTGAAAATTTATCATAAAATCAAACAAATTAAAAAATTATCTAGAGTAAGCAATTATTTTTTTTAAGTTTGTGCTATTATTTTGTAATGAAACATCGATAGCTGCACTTTGTTTGTCATCTTTAGTTTTGCAGTGCTTGAAACTGTGATTGCAGCTATCGTCCCGGGGGCGAAAATTTCATATTGCTCGACCACGCCAAACAGAAAAGAGAAAAGAGCAAGAAGCAGAACAGCTAACGGCGTTGCCAGATCGTTGCGTTAAATCACAAAACATACATATGCCTCGCAGCCAGAATATGCCCCAAGCTCCGTGCTCCATCAACTCAACTGTTCCCTTGCTCTCCCCTTCTCTCTATCTCTCACTCCTCTCCAGTCTCTCTCTTTCTCTCTCTCTCTCTCTCTCTCTCTCTTTCTCTCTCTCTCTCTATTGCTGTCAGTTTGATACAGTTATTATTGTTGTTGTTGATTTTGTTGTTTTGTTGGTGAATATTTATGCCTGAAAGGCGTCTGGAGGACGAGAGCGCGAGTTACCGACCCATCGGTATCATACACCACCCCTCCAGCCAAACCACCCCGCACCTACAACTAGAG
>JBANCZ010001841.1:0-18882 GCA_037040025.1 Sphaerogastrella javana | reverse complement strand
TGCCACGCTCCTTCTGCCTCTTTTTTGATAAAAACGTATAGGTGTATATATTCTCGATCAGGACGAGCAGCCGAGTCTGCCATGCCTCCTTCTGTTACACACAAATCGACTTTGCACAAAGTTAATAGACCCTTCTGAGTTTTTTAAACACAGGGTCTAAAAACCGAACAGAATTTGTGCATTAAAAATGTGTGCAATTTACATTGTATGCATATTTGCATTTAACAATTGTTAGTATTAGTGTGCCTGCGTGTGTGTGTGTGTGTGTGTGGGTTACCTGCAAATAATATGAAATATTCAATAAATCACACTTTGCTCACACTTTAGCACATAAATTCAAAGCATCAGATTAGCAAGCAGAGGCAATGATTCAATGAGAGACATTGACACTGACAATGAGGCAACGAGGCAATGAAATTCAAGTACACACACACACACACACATACAGAGCAAAGCAATTTTCAATTTGCGTAACATTTAGCAACAATTTGATAAGAATCAGCGAAAATAAATAGCGACAATTGTATTCGGGTACTCTAAACGTTTGAAACCGGTTTCACGCATTCAGTTATTGTTGTGCGTGTGTAATTTGAAGCGCCGTTTATTAATCAAGTGAGGCATAGTATATTCTATGGTGAAACAGCGCATCATTAGACTGATTAATTAATTCCAAATAACTATATAATCCCCAAGAAATATGCATAAATTTTGAAAGAACTCAAAACAGAAACGAAACCAGTTTGACGGAATTTCGTGTATTTGCAATGAATAATGAAGTTTCGAGTTGTGGAGACATTAAACAAGATTTTAGATCGATTAATTAATCAAAATTAAAAGGGAATTTGCTTTTTAGTGGCATTAGTTAGATGTTTGATGAGCTTCTAGTGTTTTTCTTCTTCTTTTTTGCCAACAACAATAACAAATTCGCCAAAATGAAAGTGTTTGCTTTGCTTTTTGTTTCACATTTTTATGGGAGATGCGTGAGCTGTGCGCTTAAAACGCTTAGCTCTTACGTCATCAACGTGTTCTCTCTGTGTCTCAAGCTCGTCTGGGCTCAGATTGATTTTTTGTTTGTTTGACTCTGACTCTAACTCTTTCTCGCCCTGTCCCACCAACGCTCTCCCTCTTCCTCCCTCTGCCCATCTCTCCCTATCACCAACGCTGACTGTGCAAAAAACCGGCAAGAGTTTGGTTCACGCCGCGTATGAGCAATGCTAAGTGGCAATCGCTGCTGTTGCTTGCGTCGGCGTTGGCGTCGACGTCGCTGTTGCGGTTGGCGTTGGCGTTGGCGTCAACGTTTGCGTTTGCGTCTGCGTCAGCGTCAGCGTCTGTTGCTCAGCTGTTGGTGCGCGCAAAAAAGCAAACTGCGCATAATAAAGCCAAAGCTGGTGCGAGAAAGTTGTCGCTTCGCATAAAACGCGCGTTCGGACAAAATTAACTTAAACTTAGCCAACGAAAACTGAGAATATTGTTCAAACTGAACTTGAACCAATTCATATGATGCTACAAAACAGTAAATTTTGTGTAATACAACTAAACTCAACGTATAGCTAAACTAATAAATACAAACACATTGTTTATAAACAAAAGCGAGCGTAATGTTGTTCACCACGGTCGTACTGTGCCAAGTGGAGAAATTGCTGTGCACACCCATTAGTTTTGCAGTCTTTGCCTTTCTGTTCATGGCCTGTGCCATGGAGGTGGTGCTGCTGAAGTTGACCCACAGTGCTCATGTATTTGGGCGTCCACCCGTCGATGACTTGGATTGGGAGGAGAGTCACGAGGAGCAACAGGATTATATCTACTATGAGAATTTGGAGAATAACTATGAGCACTGGGCACGCAGACGTCTAAGATATCATCAACAGCAACAGCAACAGTTGCTCATCAGCAGCAGAAGCAACAATAATTATAATATATAGACTTTTATAGAACGACTGAGTTTTTAATCTTAATAAGTGCACGGTTTTCCAAAAAAAATGTACTTTCGATTGAGCAAAGCAATAAAATGGAAAGCAATAAAGTTTGATCAAAACATTGAAATTGATAAATTTTTAAAATTTTGTGCACGTTAACAAACTGAATATATTATAGCTTAAGTATGTCTATTGCTTAATTGTGTAATTGAAATGATCAAGTGAAATCCAATATGCATAAATTGTAAATGACTGACACAATCGTAAGCCTCTAGATTATATTGTATTTTGTACGTTGCATAGTTATATAGGTAATACTATATTATATTGTTTTCAATTTTTAAAGTAATTTAAGTCTTATTTCGAATGTGATAATAAAAGGGTTAGCTCAACAAACACTATGACTTTGTTGAATAAATATCTATACGCAATCGAATACATGTTTTTAATTGAATAAATAGTACAAGTCATGGTTTTTTCACTCTTTCACTAGCTGTCGTTTGGGTCTTTGGACTGGTTTTTCAACTGTGTCTTTCTATCTTCCGCATTTTCCACTTTTCACACATTATGCAATTTAAGTGACCATATACCATTTGGGAAAAGTCTCTGTGTGAAATGAAAAATGAGCACAGCTCAATTGAGGAAGAGAGAGAAACGTAGGAACCGTTTACGTTTTATTTATTTCTTAGCTAATTAATAGCAACAAAAAATATAAATTAAGAAACCCAGCAAGACAAAAAAAAAAACAGAAAAAAATTAGCAATGCGTAACCTTCTGTGAGTTGTTTAACCTTTTGTTTAAAACGAAATGAGAGAACCGAACCTTAGCTAATGCCAAATGAGCTGAAGCCAATCAATGAGAATAGTATAAATACTAAAATAGAAAGTATACTCATGTAGAACCCAGAACTGGAATTGTGTCACGCTTAAAAGCGAACACCGTTAGACAGAAGTATTAGATTTGCATACAAAATCTCTTGCTATAAACAATTTCTTTTGTGCAACAAAATAGATGTTTAATTCTTGTTTTTAATTTTGCAGCAAAATAGCCGATAAGAAGCAGAAGAAGAAAACGATAGGAGAGAGCATTGAAAGCTGCAATGTCTGCGGTGCAGACTTGGATATAAGCAGTGCCAAAAAGTGAGTACTACAGTCGCAAGTGCCCAACATCTACTATATACTATGACTTTTAACTCCCACAGCTTTGTCACATGTTGCACATGTGGCAAGAACGTGTGCCGTGGTATCAAATGCGCCGATTGGCGGCCAAAGGATGCCCAGTGGGAGTGTGAACTGTGCCACAGCTCAAAGCAATCGCTGGCCCATACCTCCTCATGGGTGGCGGAGCAAATGTCCTTCAATCAGCAGAAGTTCGTCTACCCACTGCGAGCACGTAGCGAAGTCTATATACCCATCAGCGATAGCTCTATGCGTGAGTAGTACTATCATATCATATACCCAACATATAGTTACTCTTGGTCATTGCAGAGTTTGAGAGCGTCAGCCAGATCGGAGCGAATAACCTGGCCATAATGAGCGGAGAAGAGCGAAACAGGATCCGGGAATACGTTGAACAAATAGTTGCCGAAATGCTCGGCGGCAACCTGGATCAGATCAAAGTCAGCCAATTGTCCAAGAGCGAAAACTGTGAGTCTGAATACGTAATATATGTTGTACTATATAAACCATTCAAGATTCACCAGATTTGATTAGTGCAAATGCAATTGTACGCCCGAGTATCAGTATGAGTGCGGGCACTCGAAAAGTGCAAAGCTTACAAATTTACTCAATTGTGGCAAATTGAAAGAGCAGCATATTGCTTTATTTATCGTTTATATAAACCATATGCAATAGCATTTACTATAGATATATATGAGAGTGCGCATTATGCATATAGACTACCTACTTAAATCAGTTTTATTAGGGCAAAAAACTGTGATTAAGAGCTTTTTTTACCGTACTCCATTTGTGCTTATTAAAAAAAAGTGCATAATTTAATAATAATCTACAATATTTAAATTTAATTTTGAAATATGAGATGTAATTTGGCATTGAGTTTTGTAAAAGTAAAAAGAGCTTTAAAGAATAAGAATTATTGCTGTCAATTTAAAAATTTATTTATTTTGTTTATATTCAGGTCTGCTGACCTACATAAATATATATAGAGTTAAAGACCTCTTCCGAATTCCATACAATGATGTAGAACTCTTTTGGCATTAGCATAAAAGATTAGCATAGAAAGTTTGCACAATTTTTATGCAAATACTAAAGAGCTTAGATAATAAAAATAGACTTTAGTGGAATATTTTAAACAAGAATATGATTAACAGACAGCAATCAATTGAAAGCTTTTTGATGAAGTCAAAGAAGCTAAGTGTATTTATATAGATTTAATAAAACTCAAATTCTAAAATTCAGTTTACACCTAAAAGAAATTACTTTTAGTGTACATTTTGAAATATCATCTGAACAGATCTCCATTTAATTCATATTTTAAAGCTTATACAAAAGCTTTTTTTTTGTTTTCGAAAGTTCATTGCATACTTTAGTTGCTTTATTTTTGTGGGCAAAGCTTTAATACTTTATAGCATACTTTATACACACATACACACATACACACACACACACAAACACATACATCTAAATACAAACGAATGCATATACACTCACATACACACAGACATGCAGCTGTTCGATAAATACCATGCGAAACTGAGCAACCTGCTTATCAATATGGAGAACGCTTTGTGCGCTCGTGCGCTCAAAGGAGGTAAGCGAATCCTGGAAGCAACCAGGCATGAATATGTATGTAGCTATTGGAAACAAGCACACACCCTGTAACTCAAATACCATAGCTATGCATATATATAGATTTTATACGTATGTATGTGTGTATTTTTAGGCTTGCTGCTATCTAAATTTTTGTTTAACCTGCTCGTATCTGCCATGAATCATGGCCAAAGAAATCGTATTGTCTTTTATTGCACGTCGTAGACTAGTCTCTCTCTCCCTATTTGTATTCCCAATGCTGTAAGAATGCTGATCGTAAAAGTATATATATATATATATATATAAATCTGCGATAAAGCGTAGCAATTCAATAACGTAACACATAATAACAATCATAGAGTGCAAGCAACAAAATAATACAAACTAAAACTAACGAGACGAACGAAACTAAAATCGCGGTCACTACTCATTGATAACACACACACACACACACACACATGCAGATTTACTGATAACAGCTGATAGTAGTAAGTGTGTGTGTGTGTGTGGTAACTATTGAAGCACCGACAAGCAGCACCTTGTAAGCATTTAAGCATTTGGAGCGACAGTTGGCCTTAGCCAGATGACAAACTGAGATAGGCGCATTAATCATACGCAGAGTGGAACGCCGCCAACTGGTTACTTCACACATAAACACAAACAGACATACACAGGTGTAAATTGACAATTTACATGGCTTGTCATATTAACTTCAAACACAACAAAATTTCTGTTTGGAGTTTCAAGATCTCAAGTGGCTCATCAGTTAAATTACAAAGTCAAACAACAGCACGCCAAGACACAGATATAGTATAGAGATTTGCAAAATGCATAAACATGTCGATTAGTTAAGGCAGATTGCACGGTTCGTGTATCGATTATATAGTATAGTATATATATATGTAGTATATAGTATAAATGTTTGTGTTTAGACCTGTTGACAATATAGGAAATAAAACTGGAAATATTCTGATAAAAAAGTTATTAATACATACCCATAAATCATAGTTTAAAAATAAAAGCGAAATACATTTAGCATATTATTTTATATTTGAATTTGCCTATAACGTATTTTTAAATTATGTCTTAAAAAATTTAAATTTACTTTAAAATATTTAATTATTAATTTTTGTATTTTGGCATAGCTTTAAATTTTATGTAGAATAAACAAACACTGAAATTACTTCAATGCTCAACAGTGAGCGTATGACAGAGCAAAGCAATAGATAGCAACGTTTAACAGTGTGTGTTTGAATGTCAGTGTGAGTGTGAATGAGAGTGTGAGTGTGAGTGTGAGTGCGACTGTGATTGTGAGTGTAAGTGTGAGAGACTTGCTTTGGCACTCACACACACGGAGATAGTCGCTTCTAGCGGCAGTTGCCAGACGCAACGCGCGCTGATCGCAACGTTTTGGCCGCGAGCCGAGCGAAAAAACGGAGCCGGCTAAAAAATAATAAGCAAATAAAAAACGTTGAAAATTAACAAAAAAAAAAAAAGAAAAATACCAAAAACAAAAAAGTACAAAGTAAAAGCAACAAACTAAGTCCGCACATAGAAGTGATAATGATAACATAAAAGAAATTTAGGAAAAAACTAAAACAAACACTTGAAGAGATCAGTTATACTATGCTCGCTTGTCGCATGCACCTAAGAGATAACACACACAAATTCAAAACAATATATATTTTCATAGATACATACATATACACCCAGTGTTTGCAAAATTGAGAAAGCGGTGGTTTATAAATTATCGCCAGCCTTGACCCCCAACAAGAAATAATAAATACGTATTACAAAAACAAAATAAGCAAAAATTTGAAACGAAAACCGGGAAAAATTGACTAAACAACGTTAATAAATATTAATGATAGCCCAGTGGGCAAACTTTGTAAACACTAAAAAAGAAAAAAATTATACACATATTTGTGAACTTTAGTAAACCTATTTATAAAACTTAATACACTCAATAAAAGTTAATCGCTTGAATTAGCTTAAAACCAAACGACTCAAGCAATTATCAAGTAACCAAGTTGAACTCTGAACCGGCTCTGAACTTGACTTTGGTATTGTACCTTGAACGTAGCGTGGACTTATATTACAATACACACTTACTTACACATTCAGCTAAACTCGGGTACATACCTATTCGAGTTTCAGTTGAGTTCTCGCTCCGTTGACCATTTTGCTGTGCTTCATTAATGATATAGTCCGGTAATCATATGCAAAAAGCGCACACAGCCAAACAGATACATTTCAATCTTTGACATTTTATGCGCACATCAAATGAATGAATGACTAACGGCAACCAAGCGTTAGACAATAAATAGCAACAACAACAACAACAAATAACAACAACAATAATCATAAACAACAAGCAAGAAGAGTAACATAATAGAAATGTCAGAGAGGCGTCGAAGCAGCAGATAAAGAAATTCATGAGCTTTTGTAAAGCTAAATAGATAAGTTAAGGTTATTAATTATGTTTTTACCGCAAGCACCCGAGCTAGCATTAGCCAAAAAGCAGACGATTTTTTGCGATTGTATGCGTGTCTATATATATATATATATATATATTATATACAGATATATTGTGGTTTATGTTGTGAATTCGATTTTCAGCCTGAGTAAACGAAGAGTCATATTTTATTTATGCGCTATTCGCTCAAGCGCACAAATTGTATTCATGTTTCTTTTTACGCATTGTTTAAATTCATGTGCTATGTTTGTTGTTGTTGTTTTTGTGCGTATGCGTAATTTGAGCGTTTTAATTAAAGTGCGAGATCAAATATTTATGCAATTTATAGTGTATTAACGACGCCTAACAACAGACAAACAAACTAAACACTAAATAAATATCAATAGAAAAGACAAAGTTGCAAATTGAGTTATTCATATGCACTCGTAAATTTTGTACTCAATTTGTATATTGGCAAAGCGTCGTTATTGCATGCAGCATGGACTTTACGTTGGGCCTTGTTACGGGCATGTATGCCGTATTAGCCGTAATTATATTTTACGTTGTTTACGTCATTGAGGTGAAATTAGGTATGCCTATGACTACTATGTATAAGACACTCAGAGTCAATAATACTTAACAATAGTAGCTCGAATCATTTGCTCACTCAACACACACGCTCACTTTCTACACATTTACACTCACACTCACACTCACACTCACACTTTTCACTTTTCCATTATGCATTCGATTTGTTTTTCTTTGTCAATTTAACTTTCGTGCTAACTATTTTGAGTTTTTTATTTAGCTCGTATTCTTAGACGCGCCTTTTGTCTGCTCTACTCTAATATTGCCCATTTCGCATGCTTCCAGATTTGCCCGCTATTGTCAACGGCAACAACAATAACAGCAGCAACAGTAATAATAATAACAACAACAATGATACTAATAATGAGCTGTCCGACATATCGCAGACACGTCTGCGCAATCTCATTGAGACCATCATTGCCGAGACTCTGCGCAGTAGCAGCGCATTGAGTCCCAGTGCTGCCGTCTCGGAGATTAGCCTGGACACACGCTCCACAGGGCAGCTGTCGGTGCTCAGCAATGGCAACAAGCGGCGCCATCGCACCGAGCACTATTTCGAGCCCAAAATCTATCAGGATCTCTTGGCCACAGCGGTGCTGAATAAGGTATCATCAATGTATTAAGATTATAAATTTATTAATTACAGATTACAACTAAAAATGAATTATATACATCCTATACAATGCGACGCGCTATTTTAAGTGTAGTAACTTATAGCGCTTGTCTTTTAAGATGTTCAACTTTAATCTATTTATTTATTTTTTAATTTTTTATGTTCAGAAACATTATTATATATATAATATGAGATCATATAGACAACCAGACTTTGAAAATGAATATACAACATTTTCATTATCCTTTACTACAAGCTTTTATTATGATATATAAATTGAATAACTTAAATATATAAGCCAATGCTTACCTCTGGCAGTAAAGTGCGCAAACTGTTGCATGTGGCACACTGACCTCACTTGTAATCCCCTTTTTCAATTTTTTTCCTATTTTTCTGGATATTTCCGCACACTTAAGTGCCAGTTTTCGCTTTCATTCGGCTGTCGGGTACTTCTGGGGCTTCCCTAGTGGCACCAAAGCTGGCGCAGCTGCATGTTGCACTAATTAGTTGCAGACAAGTGTTGCAGCCGTGCAGACGACGCATTCAGAGCACTCGACAAATAGCGTAGTAACGTAGCACAAGTCCAAGTGCTAATTGGATCATTGACTATATAGGAAAATACTGAGATTTTTTATAAATTGTTAACTCAATTATGGCAGAGCCAGAACAACAAGTAAATATTCACAATCTAAAATGAATTTCATCAAAAGAACATAAAATAGATTCATTGAATTCCTAGTATGTAGTATCTTATCAGAAGGCATGTCATGTACTGATTTTTTAAAACTTATTGATTATTTGATTATTTACCTAGTTCCACACTTTGTAGAACTATTTTTAAGCTGTGTCATGTTCTAATCGACTTGGGTTATGCACCACCATGACGTCACTACTACACAAGAGTCTAGACTATTCTACTCTCTTTTTAAATTCATAATCTTCAACTAATACATCAATCTATTCTTCTCTCTCTCTCTCTTTCTTTCTCTCTTTCTTTCTCTTTTTCTCTCTCTCTCTCTCTCGCTGTTCACAGATTACGGACAAGGAGGGCAATACTCGGCTTATTTCGGAGAGCACGCCGGACTTAAGTGGTCACAACATTGATGAAAATTACAATGCAGAAGCGTTGAGCACTACTTCCGGCAGCTCCATAGAGCCGCGCAGTGATTGCAGCCTGACCGATCATGAGTTGGTACTTAATGTAGGTTTTTTTTATATCGAGCATTATTGACAGTATCGTGTAATAATGAACAAACATATTGAACTTTCAGACGGGCAAAGCCGATACACATTCCGGGTTGCAGGTGGACTTGGAACGCGAATCGGTTTTGAGCGATTATATAGCTGCTCACATGGTGCCACTACCAGATTTCTCAGCATCTGTCACCGAATCGGAGGATGGTAAGTGCAGGCACTGCCTAATATTCCGACTATTTGCTCACTTGGATGACTCTTATCTAGATATACATTCTATGACTTCGAGCATGATGGGTGACGGAACCTGGGAGGATAACTGGCTCTTTAAAAAGAAACGCAGTTCTACAACTACTCCCAATAGCATTGGCATGTTGGTGCCAGCGCCGAAAGAGAATGTACGCGCTCAGATTGGCGATAGAACTGCTGATGAAGTTAGTGATCTTTCCGAAATTGGATCAGACATTGAAGATGCTTCATTGGATTTGCTGCGTTGCAATGAGCTAAACGATCGTCTTCTGAGCAAACATTTGATTGGTGGACAGAATACGAAATTAGTGCTCGATGAGCTAGTGGATCGTACAAGTCTAACCTCAAATACTTTGCCGCAAGCAGACGAACCAGCTTTTACAGAAACCACAAACACTTTTGTTACACAGCCCTTGCCAGAGGAACCAAAAATACAAATTCAAACAAATTTAGTAGCACCGCCGCCACCGCCAATGAGTTTTCAAGATGATCAGGAGAACCAAGATCCAGGGCAGGCGCTAATAGCAGGTAAATGTGTACTTAATTTTGATCAAAATACATCCTCCATACATACCTAATGCTAAAAGACTATCCCTTACTGTAACTAGCTCTAAGTTTGAGTTTTATACACCCTCGATTATGTAGTTGTCGTTACTCCGGTAATTTCCCGTAAAATACCTCAACGTATTTGTGCAATGATTTTGAAGCAGCGGCATTTAGCAGTCGTTTGTGTTACAGCAACTTCGGCTGAGTCAGAGGATCTTAGTGAACTCGAGGGCTGTACGGGCTTCGGAGATGTTGAATACATTGATGAGAGTCAAGTAGAAGATGGCACACCGTCGGTTATTGAAATATTAGCAGCCATTGCGCTGGGACCAATGCTGGCGGTTCCGGCATCCGAACAACCTGCGGTTATGACTGCTACAGAAATACATACGCTGAAGGAGCTTAGTGATTTAGCTCTTGCTGAAATTAACGCTCGCACAATGGAGTTAGGTCACCATTCGTTAGACATTATTGAAGAGGAGAGCCCTGAAGTATGTCAATCCGATAAACTGGATACAACTCAAATAGTTTCCTTATTTCCTGATGAACACATTTCTACAGCAATATCTCTACAAGACCATCTATCTACTGACAATGAAGAACTACCAGCTTTAGCCGTACCGGTCTTCGGAAGCCAAACACCAATAGAAATTCCTGTGTTACAAACATCTAATAAAACCTTACCAGAATCTACAACAGCTTATGTAGATACAATTGAAACAATTCAGCAGTCTCATATTGAGGCCATAGCACCAATCACGAATTTTTCGTCTGCACAAGAACCTGTTTCCAAACAAACTTCAGCACCTTCAGGCCTTATAAAAACGAAAATTGTAGAACCTAATGTTCTTAATAATGAAGCTGCCACTGCGGCTATAAATGACGGAATATCTGAACCTCAAACTGGGCCTACAACAGAGATTTCTAAGCCCGCGGATATAATTACAGAGTCAGTAGCTGAAATCGTTGAACAGGTACTTTCATCATTAGCAATTGAGGAGGTTGGTAATGTTACCATGATACCTGAACTACATTCTGCTACCCAAGAGGTTCCACCGCCATCCAGTCTTGAAGAAGAAATTTCTGCTCTACCAATTACTTTGGATGCAATACCAACTAAGGATTCACCTACAAATGTTATGGCAGAGCCCCATCTTGCACACGAGGATTCTTCAGTCGTTGCTGTAGCTCCAGAAACAAAAATTTGTCAAGTAGAAGCTGAATCATTCGCAATTGAGGAGCCTACTAAAAATGACGTAATACTTAAGCCACAATGTACTTTCGAAGCTGCAGAGGCTGTGGGAGGAGAATTTCTTTCAAATGTTCAGCCCGTGGAAATTTCCACACCTGTAATTGATGAAATTACCTATGTAAATGTTGTACATGAACCTCAAATCGGTACTGTCGATACTTTTGCATTGATAACAGAAGTTTCGCTCATTCCACATGTTACACAAAACGAATCTCCAACCGTTGAAGGAATTACGAAACCAGAAATCACTGCATTGAATCCATTAGGAGCTGAAACTTTTCCTAGTGTGGATGTGGTACCTGAATCCTATGACATTTCGGAGGATGGGTTAACAACAGCATTGGAGCAGCCTGTACCGACAGTAGAAACTCCACAACTTGAAAATGCTGCTTTGGAAACAGATTCAACGCATAACTCAGCTATTCTTGAATCGCTCAAAACAACAGATACAGAGATTGTTCTAGTATTAGAGAATCCTAACAAGGAATTTCTGTTACAAGAAACCCAAGATTCTGTTCAACTAACTACCTTGATCGGCGAATCTAAAGATACAGTTGTGGTTCCCCCGTTTAAAACAACTCTTACACCAGCTGCTGAGGAAATTGGCAGGGTGGATGTTCCTCAAATTGCAACTCAAGAAGATATTGAACCATTAACAGGAAATTCGCTGCCAACGAAACAGTCACATGCTTGTGATGAAATTCCAATCAATGGCTTTGTTGGAGCTGAAATAGAGAATTATCAACTAATCAACTCATCAGCAACCCAATTAACTTCTGAAGAAATTGCAGAATCAGACGTTGCTCTTGAAACTGTAGTACAATCAGCTGACGCTTTGTCTGCAGAAGTAATTTCAGAATCAGACGTCACTCAATGTGAAGCTGCAGTAAGAGCGGATCAAGAGCATTGTTCTTTGTTTATATCCGAAACTGATGTTGCTTCTGAAGAGGGTCTAGCGTCATCAGTAGAAATTTCTGCAGATATGGATGTAATTGCTGAGGATATTCCTAGAGAGGCTTTAATGCTTATAACAACAGTTCCGGAAACAGAGGCAACTTACAAAGAGGCACAAGCAGTAGCAATTGAGGAGGTTGCTATTGTAACAACTGAATGTCAAGACTTTCAGCCACCAGCTGTTGCAATAACATCAAACATATCTCCAGAGTTACAAGTTGACTCTGTGGATGTTTCACTTCCAGCAATAGAAACAATCCCTTATGAAGTACAAGATGCAGCACCTACTGAAGAGATTCTTATGCCCGCAGATGTAATTTCAGAGCCACTTTTACACAATACATCTACATCTGCAGGTTTTATTCCAGGAACAGAGAATGTTCCAAAAATTGTTCCTAGCCTGGCAATTAAGGATGATGCTAGTGCAAATGCATTATCTGACCCTTCAGCATCTGACGCAGTAGACCTTCGTGAGGAAGATTCCAATTCAGCTGTAGAAGAACGTGCTAGCGTGGAAGTAGCACCTGAGCTTCCTTTGCAAGAAACATCAGCACCAATAGTAGAGGATTCTGCACCCATGGAAGTGATACCAGAAAAGCAAATTCATCTTGAGGAAAACACCCCAGAAGTAATGGCGACTGTAGTAGAAACAACAATACCATCGTCAAACCCAGTAGATGCTGCTGCGGAAGCTTCCAAAATAACTGTAGAAGAAGGTTCAATCGTGGAAGTAACACCTGAGCTTCCTTTGCAAGAAACATTAACACCAATAGTCGAGATCTCTGTACCCACAGAAGAGATACCAGAAACACAAATTCATCTTGGGGAAAACACTCGAGAAGTAATGACTATTATAGCAGAAGCAATAATAACAGCATCTGACGCAGTAGACCTTCGTGAGGAAGATTCCAATCCAGCTGTAGAAGAACGTGCTTGCGTGGAAGTAACACCTGAGCTTCCTTTGCAAGAAACATCAGCACCAATAGTAGAGGATTCTGCACCCATGAAAGTGATTCCAGAACCGCGAACTCGTCTTGAAGAAAACACCCCAGAAGTAATGGCGACTGTATCAGAAACAACAATTCCATCGTTAGACCCAAAAGATGGTCCTGAAGAAATAACTGTGGAAGATGCAAGCGTGGAAGTAACACCTGAGCTTCCTTTGCAGGAAATATCGGCAACTATAGTAAATGATTTTGTAGCCACGAAAGTGATACCAGAACCGCAAATTTGTCTTAAAGAAGAATCACCAGAAGTAATGGCGACTGATGGAGAAACTAAATGCCTAAAAAGAAATATTGATGCATTTGCAGAAGTGGCTCCAGATACAGATGCAGAATCCCAAGATACTGCAACACCAGCAAAGGATATCACAAATACAAAAGTAATTCCAAAAGCAAATATCATTATTGAGAAAATATCGGAATCAATTATTAGTGCACCCTCACTATCAGCAGTTGGGATTGAATCTACTCATGTAATACTGGAGCCTGAAGATATGCCCGACAAAGTTCCCGCACAAGCTGTAGAAGATACTTTGCCCATCGAAAAAATTCTAAAACTAGAAATAAATAAGGAGGAGGATACATTGGCAGCCAGCATAGATCCAATGCTACTAACTGTTGCTGAACGTACAGAGGATGGTCCTCCATCTAGTGATGTTACTTTAGATCCACAAACGGAAAGAGCATCCGCCGAAGAAGAAGTTGTTCCTCTATCTCCAGGAAATGAAGAAAGTACATCACCGCCAGCATATAAAGTACCAGCAGTTAGTCCCAAAATCTCTGCAATAGTAGAAATCCAACATACGGCACCGTCTGCTCTTGTTGAAGCAACGCCGGTATCAACAGAAACTGTTCTAGAGCTTCTAGAAGAAGTTATAGCATCCGAAACAGAAACTTTATTAACAAAAGATAATGCAGCAGCTGCAGAAGTTACTGCAGAAATAACAGCTACTGGAAATTCAGAAGATGCAGAAACTATACCTGACCCAGCAGAACAAGTCGCATTGCATGATGTTATTCATCCCAAAGTTGTGACTGATGATCAGATAATGCCAACTGAGACAATAGAAGAGAATTGTTATGAATATCAACGAATCTCAACAGAATCCAAGAGCGAGAGTTCCGCTATAGGTAAAACAAGCCACAAGTACCTGCGCAGACAGCTGAATATACCAGATACAACACCGAGCGATGCAGATGATGGAACTGAAGAGAGATCCACGAATCTCCTGGGGACCATTTGCAAATTTTACATTAAAGACAAGCGACTTTTGGCCACAATCGAAAAGCGACGGCGACGCGCTCTAATTATGCACAAATACCTGAGTTCCTTTGATTCTATAGATGAGACTGTAGATGAAGTAGAATACGATACGCATCCTAGTTTGTATGACGAATTAAGTTCCTATGAGCCAATAAGTTTAGATTATAATAACGATAGTAACAGTATTAAATATGAAGCACCCAGAAATGATATAGAGTACCATTTAGAAAGTAAGTTTGATGATACTTCATTAGAACTACCCATAGATGGTAGAGGCGAAATTAAAGAAGACTTTGAGCTAGAACTCGAAACAAAAATGTCGGATTTTGCTAGTCAAACATCACTTGAAATAAGCGAGGATATCGATTATGACGATGATGAGTTTGTCATCGTGGGTAGTTTGAGCCAAATCGGTTATAACTTTATTAATCACATTCTATTCTCAGATCAATTAAGCTCAAAGTCAAGCGACAGCAATGAAAGTGAACCGTCCACCTCGCATGAGACATTTAAGGACGACCCAGAGTCAGTTACAGTTGCTAGTTACAGAAGTGAATTAATGGATCAGACACTAACTAATAGAACAACTCAACACAATAACAATAACATTACTAACAACAATAACAATAATAACTATAATAATACAACCACTAACACCACGCGAACACGTCCGAATGGTAAACTAACAAATGGTTCTCTAAGATGGTCCACAAAAACGATTAATCCATTGAGCAATGCCATTGATATGCATGATGAGAATAACAATGATAATGATATTACCAATGCTCATGATATTGATCATATTATGAATGAATATGATGACGATGTTGTACTGTTGCGGCGCTTCGCCCCAGGTAACACGCTCTTATGGCCACCTGTCACCTGTCATCTCTCGGTGTTTGTTGTCTCCTTTTTTGCTTTAACTGTTACGTTAACTGCTTAGACTGGCTAACATCTTTACTATAAATAACTACATGTCTAGCTCTCGTTGAACAAATATGGAATGATGTTAAAATACAATTTCTGTTTAACCTTCATCTGCAGGGTCCATTGCGGAACGTGAGGTCAAGAAATGGTATAATGCCGTTGAAATGCCCAACAATCCGTATGCGCCTGAAGCGCTCAAGCAACGCATTAGCGGAACGCAGGAGCGCTTTATGGATGTCCCTAATATCAGCCCCAGTGCCGAGCAGAAGGCCTTGGCACTGCTGACTACCGCCAACGCCAACACAGACGAGCCTGTCAGTAATGCTGAGGATTACAAACGGTTAGTTTCTGCATATGCCAACTTCGAAATATTTATATATAACTTGAAACATTCTACAGCTACAGCCGCGACTATTACATTAATAGTACGCCCAATGTGGAACTAAAGTCACCCACATCGAGCAGCAGCCTTAGCGTTGGGCTGGAGCCCGCTTCGTCCCCACCGACAGATGAGGATATTGTGATCAATGAGGTAAATGAAGCGCGTGGTAGCGCTCATAATAATGTTGCTGCTGACCTCTCACACTGGACGCTGTCGACGCCGGTGCGACGCAGCAGCTCGCTAAAATTCATTAACAAACGTAATTCCTCCACATTAACCGTACATACCGCCCGCCCCATAATTGTCGAGCGTCCCTCCACCTCCGCGTCGCATTATCGTGACTCTAGTTTGGGCATAGATCCTGATATTGATCCAGACTACGACGTACGCTCGCAACGCTCCTGGCGCAGCAGCACAGGTCACGCACCCAGTATCTACTTCGGCAGCACGCTCCCAAAGCGACACACACAATCCACGCTCAGTTTGCATAGTAATGGCAGTGCCATGTCCTTTGGTTCGTCCGCTTCCAAGCGCCGCTCAGCGGGAGGCCCTTCGGCAGCTGTGCTCACACAGTTTGAAAAGCAGCTGCTGCACAAGGACCTCAAACGTAACAGTTTTCGTGCCGTATCGGCCACGTCCAAGGATTTTGTAATGAATCCGCTGTTTGAGCGTGAGCTGCAATTAAAGCCCCATATGGATGATCAAGATTCGGGCGTCGATAGCTGTCTGAATGGGTTCAGCGGTGCGGATGCCAAACAGAGCAACAATAGTCTACTCTTCTAGGTCTACTTTCATAAGAGAGATTTTGGGTCAGGGTCGGGGTTTGGGCCTGGCTCACTACCCTCTCAGCTGTAGTTATATAGTTAGTAGTAGTTATCATCTGCCAAAATATGCCTAGCTAAACTTAGTCAAGTCAATCGCAACAAAAACGCAAGAGAAAAAACAAAAACAAATCACTAGTCAGTAAAACGCAACGCAAGTAGTAGCAAAAAGTCTAGCAATTCACACTTTCGCATTGAGAATCTCCTGCTAAGCACACGTAATACTATATATAGTCTATAAGGCAGGCAGTGCCATCTGCTCAAGTAATCTGTACATTCTCCCAAATATAAAAACAAAGCACAGCACGCCACCAACTATACTCTACCGAGCATGTTGAGCCTATCCATTCACTGAATTATACAACTATTTACTACTAGAAGATCAACAAAAAAGTATCACAAAATATTAATTATAATTTTTGTAATGCTAATGCTAATGCTAATGCTAATGCTAATTTGCTAATGCAGCATTTTTTTGTGTATGTTTTTCTTTTAATTATGTTATTTTATATCAACAAATAATCAAACATTTTGTATGCACTCTAGTTAATTCTTCAAAACATAAATGCTAACTTCTTTTTTTATACAAATACAATAAACAATAAAGCCAAACGTTAAACAAAAACAACACCAGCCACATACTATATATGATAAATGAAACAAATGTTTTTAGTAAAATGCAATTTTGTTTAGTTTCAAATGCGGTAAGTACAAAGCGTAGACAAATGAATTAATTGTTTAATTAATTAATTAATGAGTGATTGGATTTTATTGTTATTTTACTAACAGCATTTGTTTCGCTTTTGTGCTAAGAATTCACGTAATTAATATGCAATGCGTAGCAAAAAAGAAATTGATGCATGTCGCTGCTTGACACACACACACACACATACACACACTCTTACACTCATATACACACACTTTAGATACATTACATCACATGCATACATATATACATCACTTACATCACCAAGGATGCTCCTGCTGGCCGCTTTAAAGTACTTCAAACAGTTCAAGGACTCCTGCAATGCGATGCTTACGACTTTTTGTACTAAACAATACAACAAATTCTTCTTTTCATATAAATGTTTACTAACTTAACAACAAACAAATGTACATAAACATCAACACAAACACTCGTACTACAACTACAACTACAACAACAACAACATGAACATCAACAACAACAACAACCACAACAATTGTGTTTCTATCACAAGGCTTCAACTGCAAACAAAACTGCAGCCGATGTACAAACTGTTTATACGGCTCTGCCAGCTCAAGTGCTGGAAGAGAGCAATGGCAGCCTGGACACGCAATCGATTCAGTCGCTACAATCACAGCAAACGACCAGTGATGATTCGGATACGGTGCGTATTTATGATTTCAATAAACAGGAGACCACAGTCATCAAGGCAGTGCCAGCAGCAGCCGCCGCTGTTGAGCAGCAGAGCAGCACTAGTAGCGCATCTATGGAGTCTGCACAGAGTGCACCCAACACCTCCTCCTCCTCCTCCTCAATAGATGTATCGCGTAAACGTGAACGACCTGTGGTGCTGCAGTTTGGACCTGCCGATACGGTGCCTGCGGTCTGTGCATCACCCACTATGACGCCCCCACGTGGCTCCACGCCGCCTGCTTTTCGATTTCTACAGCCAAAGCGGCGCCTTATTGAACCCAGCCAAATTCTATCTATAGATGAAGACGAGCTCGTGAGTAGTAGTTTATAGTTATTGCAACTGTAGCAATCCAACAGTTTTTGTGCTCTTCAATAGCCCGAACCAAGCCCGAGTCCCTCGGAGAAGCCTGTCATCGAGGATGATGTGGTGCATGCACTACCCTCAGTTAAGGCATTAGCGCAAGCGTTTCTGCTAACAAGCAAAAAGACGCAATCGGAACGACGCTGGGCTAGAGCAAAGGTAAACCGAATAGTAATGTCTTTATGTATC